>JBAMBK010001421.1:0-10001 GCA_037043435.1 Drosophila suboccidentalis
TTTAAATAAATGTTTACAATAGTTGTATACTTAAATTAAGTAAAATGTTTATAATAGTTGTATGCTTAATTTAAATAAAAGTTAAATGTTAATAAAGTTTTTAACAATTTTAAATGTTTCCCAAAACGTGTATTAGTGTGTTTGTGTGTGAGTCTTCATTGGAGGTTTCATTAGCATTTTCAGATTCATGTAAACTCAATTCATATAAATGTTTCTCATATAGATATTTAGCCAAATGCTTTTCCAGATCTGTGAGTTGATTGCTAGGTTGTTTTACATTAGAATTATCATAACTAATAAAATTTTCACTTTCACCATCACCACTCATTTCTTCGTCATTTAAATAATTATCCGAGCTATTTGCTAATTGTGTATCTTCTGGATCTTCATTAGAATTAAAAGATGATGATAAAATTTGTTTATAATTATTAAAGTTGAAGAAATCTTGTTGAAAGTAAAATTTATCTGATGGTATTTCTACAAATGAATCATTCCTGTCGCTATCATTGTCATCATCAATTATATCAAAAGAAAGCATCTGTTTATAATCATCTAAGTTGTCTATAAGAAAAGGAAAGGAAAGAAAAATAAATTAATGAAATAAATTAAGTAAAATATAGAATTATTTACCGCTTATATGATTATCGACTCCAGTGACATCAATTCCCCCATCTCCACTAAATTGACTCTCCTGTAAGTAAAATGTTGCGTGTTTTCGAACAAAAAAAAAAAAAAGTTTGATATATCTATCAACTAATTACATCATCATTATTCATCTTCTTTCATTCCTTTCATATGAACTTCATCATTTAAAACTGATTCAAATTTATCCAAATCAGGTAGCTTTGGTACAAGCTCATAATCATCAGGCTGCCTCTGTTCTTCAAACTGTTGTAATTCGTCTGCCTGCATATCACGAACTTCAACTACTGTATATTTACCTTTTTCTGCATCAACATCATTTCTATCATCCTCATTGCCATCATTATTATTATTTTCATTATTAATCTGTCTAAAACTATGGTCACTACTCCACTTAATTGGTTTGTCTATAAAGTATTCTTTTAATTCGAAACATTCTATATTAATTCTACCTGTTTCTCTTAAATAATGAACCTTTTTATATGATACGAAATTACATCTAATTCCAATGTTATACCTATCATATCTCATAACAAAATACTTTTGATAACCTCCCCAATGAGTTACCAAACGTCCACCTATTATTTTCTCATGTTTCCATAGTTGTTCTTTAAACTTTTTAATCAATCTCTTTTTAGCCTGAAGAAATACTTCTGTACCTCTTTCTGATGGAGTTAAAAATCTTTTCGGCTTTTCATCCATTCTTACATCCTCATCCCCATATTCATCATGATCACTAAGATTACTTGATGAACTTACATCCAGTGAAGCTTCTGTGGTGGTGGTGGTGGTGGTGGTGGTGGTGGTGGAGGCTGTGGTGGTGTTTATTTCAATGCTTCTCACTGATGTTGATGGGGTAAAATTGTTACTATTATTTTTTAAACTATTTTGTTCATCATTAACATTAACATTTATTGTAGTTGTTGTTGTTGGAGTTGTTGTTGAGATGGCAGCGTTGTTGATGAGACTGATGTGTTCTTCATACTCATAATCATCAATATGTATGGGATTTATAGTAGTAGTACTAGTAGTTGATGTTGTTTTTGGTGTTGTATATGGAGATGCTGTTGTTGTTGTTGTTGTTGGTGCATATATTGTTGTTGTTGATGTTCTTAAAGTGGTTGGTGTTGTGGATGTTGTTGTTGATATAGTGGTTGGTGTTTTTGCTGTTGTTGTTGTTGTTTTTAAGTTGTCTAGTCTGTGAGAATCATTATACTCCTGAAATAAACTGCTATTCTTAAAAACAGCTAGCTTTAAAATCATCAATACGATCTCATTTGAAGGTAATTTAACAGAAATAGGTTGGTCTATTTGTTCGTTGTATAATGCCTCCAGATTTATAGGTATCACCGCATACATTTTTACTGTATTTAAACATACTAAACATAACAACACAAAAACTTTGAAAATTGATTTCATTTTTATTTTTTTAATGTTCAACAATTCGACACAATATATTCAAATATTCTTTGTGAACACTAGTTCCACAACTGATGAGAATTGAATAAAGCTCCGGCCCTTTTATACGTTCTAATGAAGACGATTTTACAATACATAACGCACTCACACACCCATTCACCATCAATGTATATAAATATACATAATCAAAGACTTAATTGAATATGTGTTCACATGTGGGCAGTCATAAAAGTGTATATGTAATCTTTCAGCTGTCTACAACATGTACACATAAACACGCACAAGCAGAATTTCTTTATGTTCACATTATGCTTTGTAATCTCACACCCCACATAAATTGTTGTATGTATTTACAACACACATGTCTGTATGAGGGGAACCATGAAATATGTTTAATCTATTTTTGTTAGCTTTCATGTGCGTGTGTGTTATTTGGAAATTTTCCTTAATGTTTATTGTTTTTTTAACCTATAAATTAAAATCTATTTCTGTTAATTTTCATGTGTGTATGTAGCTCAATATGTTATACAATATCTTTTACATCTATCCAGCTATCTTCACTTTTTGGAAAGCCCAACCAACGCACCAAGGCTCTTTTTCCGTCTCGCTTCAACACTTTTTCAACTAGATATGTATCGGGGAAACGAGTCCTTTTTATTTCTTCTTTATAGAAACACCCTTCAATTGGATTCCCCTTTTGATCTTCTAACAAATATGTTGTTGGATATGTGTTTTTCACTGTTCTAATTTTAAAAATTTCTGTTGACCAATTTGGGGTGTAGCCCTTCTCGAATATATGCTTGTATTTACTTATACGCACATTGTCTCCATTACGCAACTTGCTTCCAGTGAATATTTTCAAATGATTGTATACCGTATTCAAGATTTTTTTTTCATTGGATGAATTAACCTCAATTGGACTCATTTTTATTGTTCTATGTACTCGGTTGTTGTAATCATCAATTAAACTTTTATACATATCAATCCATTTATATTTTCCATTAAAACTAAATTCACGCCACATGAGCTCTTTTAGCGTTCGATTAAATCGTTCAACAATTGATGCCTTTAGGGTACTAAATGTTGAATAATGATTTATTTTAAACTGGTTTGTTAATACCTTAAATTGTTTATTGAAAAACTCAGTGCCGTCATCTGTTTGCAGGTTCTTGGGAGCACCACGTCCTGATTTAAATATTTTCTCCATTGCCTGAGCAACTTCTTTAGCGGTTTTTGATTTTAGTGCTTCACCCCAAGCATATTTAGAAAAAGTATCTATTACTGTCAACAAATAACGATAACCATTATTGGATGAAGCATACGCCCCCATTTCAACCAAATCCGCTTGCCATAGATCGTTTATCCCCTTTGTGACAACTCTACGTCGTAGAAAATTCTTGCGGGAGGGTCTATGTAATTCAGTAATAACATCTCGTTTACTCATAGTTTAGTAGTTGGTTGTTGAAATTGTTTGTTTTTTCAATTAGCTTTTTTGGGTTGACTCATATATTTATATGTATATTCCTCAAGACTTTTTATTTGTGCAATTAGATTTGAAAAGATTTTATCAGTGCTCTCTAATCTATCTTCAATTAGTTTAATTCTGATTTCCACAGCTCCAACTTTAGTATTTAGTGCTTGTGTTATTTTATCGTTGACTTCGAATCTGAAGCTTTTTAAAGTTTCATCAACGTATTCTGTAAGTGGTGTAGATACCATTTTTGTTATAGTATCTCTTAATTTCTCAATGCTTTTATCAAGATAGTCTTTTATTACTAAATCGTTTCCCTCTATCGGTCCACCACAATTTTTTATACGTTTCTGTTGAGCATTCAGATTACCGTCACTATCAATGTACAACCCCACACCAGTTCTATTGCCTCTTTTCAAGGTTTCTGAATGCTCCTTATCATTAATAAAATGACCGAACTTGTCAACAGACATACTGATTATAAATGTAATTGTCAATTGTATAACATATTTATAGATATTAGTATATTATCTTCGCCTCACGCAGTTCTTCTATTATCGATATAATTTCATTATTATGATTAGTATTACCAGCTGTTTTTGAGGCTAATAGAAGCTGTAATCGTTCAACTAATTCATTGGCATCATCCCAATACACATAATTTGGCTTTGATGATTGTAGGGTCATAAGCCCTGAACCTGTTTTTGAACGGTTTGGCGTAGACATTGCTGTGGGAATTGAGTCAGTACTTATAAGAGGCTTGATAATTTTTATATATTTTTGTGCTCGACTCCCCTTCACTTGTTTATTTGGGTTGTAATCTCTTCTATACACGCTAGTCTCATTTAAAATATGTTTATAAGTTTCCAAATCATTTTTGTTATAGTCTGTAGGCTTATTATGGAAAATTAATGAGTATAGACCAGGGGTAAGGGGCCAACTACTTCCACTCGACAATTTAATTTTCTTATTATTTATATTTAATGTACTGTTCCCCAACATTAAGGAACGAGAATCTGATGTGCTTCTTCTAGGTCCATAAGCGTTATCCAAAAGTTTCTCTCTCTGTAGCTGACTGATATTAAGGTTTATTTCATCATCCTCTGACTCTGGTTCAATCTCCGATTCAGGTTCAGATTCTGCTTCAATACCCGGTTCTGGCTCTGTTTCTGCTTCAATATCCGGTTCTGGCTCTGACTCTGCTTCAATACTCGAATGTGAAAAGTAATTTGTTTCATCATTGTCTTCTTCGCTTTCAGAATTTTTTAAATTTGAATTATCATTTGGAAAGAAGACTTCTTCCCAGGTTAAACTCTTGTTATCATCAACTTTTTTACTTGGGAACTTAGGTTTTATCGACTTTATAGTCTCCTGTAATTTTGACTTTTCATCATGATCATCTTCTTCGACTTTCACAAACTTTTTTTTTTTATTTTCGCTAACAAGTTCCTGTAAAGGCTTTGTTATCGGTTTAAAAGTTTTCTCCAATTCAATGTCAGTTTGAGTTTTCCTTTGCCTAATACTATCAAATTTTCTTTTCAACGCATTTCTCGCTTTCGTCAACTGACTCAAAATATTTTGACTCATTGTGTCGAATATCAAGTGAAACTGGTTTATATCAAACAGTTTTAAAGTATATAAGGGACACACGAAGCAGATGTGTGCGTATGTAATCACTTCTCAACCAATACTGTTAAGCAATGGAAATGTATTTTTATATATATAATGAATATATCTGAAAGTTTCCACCATCATAAAAAGATCAGTTTTAATTATAATAATATAATTTGAAAAAAAGTTTTATTCAAAAATATTAATACAGTTACAAATTTTGATTCGTCTTGTTTAATTCTAAGTATAACTTGCCATCATTTCTTTTGATGACACTAAACTTCATTTCGTTTAATGCAGCAATGGTCTTATCCTGAAGACTTGTATAACGCTCCGGTAGGTATAGAATGTATTGTTCTAATTCTAAAGCAATGGAATCTCCAATCTTTGTTTTCTTCCGCTGTGCTCTGAGAATGGGGTAGGTGACGCCACCTGTCATCTTGGTTTTTGAAAGAAGTGGCTTCTGATTGCGTTCATTAAAATCTTTAAGCACGTTTGTACATGTTTGCTCTTCATCAAAAAAGGTTTGAATTTGACTTTCGGTGAGCTCGGGCTGATTCATTTTGGACGCTCTTCTTGTTGTTGTTGTATACCCCTTGTAGTCGTTGCTGTTTTGAGCTGTTCTTGTTGTTGCTATATATCCGTTGTAACTGCTGCTGTTTTTAGCTGTTACTGTTTCTGTTGTATATCAGTTTTAGCTGTTGCTGTTTTGAGCTGTTGCTGTTTTGAGCTGTTGCTGTTTTGAGCTGTTGCTGTTTTGAGCTGTTACTGTTTATAGCTGTTGCTGTTGCTGTTGCTGATCGTCGAGTGTGACTTGATTCTATTTTGACTTCGTCTTTTATAGCTCAACCAATGCACCCACTCTTTATTAAAACACCCTTATTTTTTTTTTGAGTCTTAGAGGATTAAATTAAACCGTCCCCCCCACTGTTATGTAATAGTAAAAACTTAAGACACAGGTGTCCACAGTTGTATGTATTTAAACGTTGCACTCTCTCATAGTTATAACTTATTCGATTTCCCAAATATTTCACAACCTCTTTTGGTGGTTGCAGGTTCCCAAAACTATCAAAGTACTGTACCAAGTTTCCATTTTTATTATAAGCTACCCAATGTGTGCCGTTTGACGAAGAAACGTCCAAATTTATGACACCACATTCCGTACTGTAAGGTGTTTTTGGAAGTGTATCCCTCATAAATACATCACGAAAATGAGGGATATATTTTCGACCAAAATTTTCAATGTCTAAATTTGTTAATGCTCTTTTGGGTAGCCTTTTTAATAGTTTTTTTGTTGATTTACTCCATAACCCTTGTTGTATGGCTTTAGGTATAGTCCGTAGCCTTTTCGATAGGGTTTCAAATACATTCCCTCTCCCAAGGCAACCACTTTCGTTTTTCCTCCCCCATCGTCCAACTGCTGTTTTGCTGTCCGTGCATTGTTAATTGCATTAACAACAGCTGCACTTCCAGAGGCTAGACTTCCTAGTGCACTCAGTGCAGTCAGAATTGGTACAAGTGGTAAAAATCCTCCAACTTTGGGTACAGTAATTACACGTGGAACACTAACATTTTTCTTACTTCCCATTGCTTTACGTATTGTTTTGCGTGCAATTTTAATTGCATTCATTATATCTAGAGGTTTTTGTTTTTTCAATTCCCGACTAGCTGCACTAACCACAGACGACAAAGTCTTCATTTTCAATTTTCCACCTCGTTTTGCGCCCTTCTTCTTCACACCCATTCCGAATTTTTTCTTTGACTTCATGATATTGGCTACCATATATGCTGATGCTCTCTCACCGAGGGTACTATCTTTAGACTTGACACGTTCCCAAGCTCTATTGAGCAATTCTGTGTCTGCCTTATGACGTTCACTCAAATCCTTGTGCTTTTCGTATGCAATGTCATGCACCCTACAAGCCTCGTCCAAAGGATTTATTCCACGATCACCCCGTTTCAAACGTTGCTCTAGCTTTGTGCCAGGTCCACAGAAATTGTAACCAGGAATGTGGGCTTCAACCGGTAGTATGTTAATTAATTTGTTTACAAGACCACTGCCTCGTTTACAAGACAAATTATGACTGATGTAATTATAAAAACGTTTACCCATTATATGCTTGTTTAATCAATGATAGTTTCTCATTGAATGAACACATTGAGAGGAAGTATGCGTTTAATAAAGCAAAAAGAAAATATTATTGTTAGAAATATTGAGGGGAATAATGCTACTGAAAAGCTACCTCCACGTCATAGTACTCTCTTACCCAACACAATAAGAGCACTGATTGTTGGTCCGTCCAACTGTGGCAAGACAAATCTTATGTTTAGTCTAATTGAAAGTCCCAATGGACTGAAATTTGAAAATATTTACATATTTTCAAAGAGTCTATACCAACCCAAATATGAGTACTTGGAAAAGCTAATCAAACCAATTAAAGGTATGGGTTATCATACATTCTCACAGAATGAAACAGTTTTACCGCCCAGTAAAGCCAAAAACAATTCCATTATGATTTTCGATGATGTTGCATGTGAAAAACAAGATAATATTCGTTCATATTTCTGTATGGGACGACATAAAAATATTGATTCATTTTACTTATGTCAAACTTACACCCATATACCAAAACATCTTATACGCGACAATGCAAACATGATTATAGTGTTTAAACAAGATGACCTAAATATGCGACATATTTATCGTGATCATATCAACACAGACATGAGTTATGATTCATTCAAGAAAATTTGTCAAAAATGCTGGAACGATAAATATGGTTTCCTGTTAATAAGTAAAGACGATGACATGGACAAGGGGCGATATAGAAAGGGTTTCGATCAGTTTATTATAATTTGAAAATGTGTTTAAATATAAGTTTAAGTGTAATGATATTATGTTCAGTTTAACATTAGATTTCACAATGAGTAGATCATTAACATTATCGATAAATGGAAACAGTTCCATTATAAATACAAACTATTTCCCACCGATTGAATTAAATGGACAATATGAGTGTGCACTAGTTGACTTTTACATGTACAACTCAATTCCCAATGTTGATACAAGCAACAATCTTTTTCACATTGGAAAACAAGTAATCACTATCCCCATCGGTTCATATGAACTCGATGATATTGTTGAGTTTATTTACTCACAGCTTAAAGGTACTGAGCTTGAGAGTACTGTTATAATTAAGGGAAATAATAATACACTTCAAATGGAAATCTCTAGCCGTAAAGAAACAATATACTTTAATAAGAGAAACACAATTGGTGAATTGTTTGGTTTCCATCAAAATGTACTCAAACCACATCCTACTAAAACTTATCTATCCAATCAACCAATAAATATATTTAAAATTAACACGATTCGTTTGGAGTGTAACATTGTCAGTGGCTCATATGTAGATAACACACCAAATCATATATTATATGAGTTTGGAATCAATGTCCCTCCAGGCTATAAAATGAATGTGATACCTCACAATCTCATTTACTTACCAATCAACTGCAGAGAAATAAGCACACTATCAATACGTTTAACTGATCAGAACGGGGATTTGTTGAATTTACGTGGTGAAAACGTAACACTTCGATTACATTTGCGAAAGATAGAATGATTATATATAATAAAAGACCTGACGAATCCCACCAACCTTGCACTTCTAGTTGTAAAGCTAAAGGAAGAGGATCAAACCGAACGAGGAGCGCTTTAACATTAAAAAATAAACTGTTTTTAAAATCATTGGGTTTCAAACTTCGAGTATAACAAGGACGAAAACAAAAATGAATGAAATATTAAATGTTCGTGAAAAACCTTTCTCAGACGAAAGTATCTCGAAGAAAGAATATCACACCTATTCATCATACCAACAGACATTTAAACCAAATGATGAAATTCGAATTACTATCCAAAATCAAGACTTGTATGTGCTCCCTCACGAGAGCTATCTGAACTTTCAAGGAATCATTAAAAAAGTATCAGCCGATAATGCTGCGACAACAGACGGCGTCGTTGCCTCACTTAAAAATAATTGTATGGCATACTTTTTGGATGAAATAAAATATGAAATAAATGGTTGTGAGATTGATAGAACACGATTCGTAGGTGTCACTTCAACCCTTAAAAACTTTCTCTCACTGACCAACCTAAATAGTCGAACTCTTCTAAATTCTGGATGGACAGGAGGAAGTGATATCCAAACAAATGCTTATTTTAATTTTTCCGTTCCCCTAAAAAATTTGTTGGGCTTTGCTGAAGACTATAGAAAAGTTCTGTTAAACTGTAAACATGAGCTTGTGCTATTACTAACTAAAAATCTGGATGACGTCTATCACAAAACTAGGGGTGGTCAAACCCATCAATTAGAAATGACAAATATATCTTGGAAAATTCCACATGTAACTCCCAGTGATGTTGCAAAAATAAAAATGTATGATATTATAAAAAGCGGAGTTAATCTATCGCTTCCGTTCCGAAGTTGGGACACATATGTCAACCCCAAGCTGGTTCAGGGAACACATCATGTTTGGAATGTTAAGCTTGCTGCTAACCGAGAACGTCCCCGCTTTGCAATAATTGCCTTCTCACTAAACGGACAACTAATTTCAAACAATTTATCAAACTTGAAAGTGTACTTGAATTCTGATACATATCCCTATGATGATTTGAATGTGGACTTTAGTCAAGCACGCATTGCTCACCTGTATGAAATGTATGCAAATTTTCAAACTAGTTACTACAATCGTGAAGCATTTCCACTTTTAACACCGGTTGACTTTAAAACTAAGGCACCCATTGTTGTAATAGACCTCTCATATCAAAATGAAATGGTGAAATCTGGTCCCATTGATG
>JBAMBK010001422.1:0-41521 GCA_037043435.1 Drosophila suboccidentalis
TACCCTGCAAGCATTTGGAAGTTCATTTTTACAACAATCACCTTCCTGAGTCTTTTTCGAGTCGTTGAAATGATTAGAAAAAGATTCCTTTTATGCGCGACTCGAAAAAGATTGGAAAATAAGTCGTAAATTACTGATAAATGCTCTCAAAATATGATTTATGAAATAACAATAACAAAATGAAAAGCAATCGAATATTGATCATCCAGGGGATTGAAATGTGATTATCGAGCTGTTGCTTTGCACTAATAAATCGCGGCATTCCAGCTTCTTATCTCGTTGATCTTTTTAAAACGGTACTTCTTTTTGCAAAATTTAAGCTCGTGCTCTAAAGTTCTGCATTTCTGTTCATTAGTTTCTGTTTAACTGCAGTAAAGGTAAGTTGAATACTGAAGTGAAGAAAATTTAAGTTTAATTGATTTCATTGGTTTATAAAGTAATTAAATATATAAAATTAAACGAAAATAATGTCAGCCGAACAGTTGAAAAGATTGGCAAAGAAACAAGCGCAAACATTGTTAGCTAAAGATAATGTATTATTTGCTGCAATGAAAAAAGCGCAAGAACCCATGGCACCGACTGATGAGCACATGGCAACAAATGAAGAGCTGATCGAAGAAAATGAACCAAGCATAGAGGATGATTGTTTCAATGACAGCTCAAGGGCCACAAGTGGTAGTGATAGTGAAAGTGAAGATGAAGAAATTAGTTTGTGCGAAGAACTTTCGAAATGGGCCACTCAATTTGGAGTTAGCTTTGCTGCAATTAATGCACTGCTTTTATTGTTGCGAAAATGCAATATTACAGTCCCAAAAGATGCTAGGACCATTTTAAAGACACCTGGCTCTGTAACGGAGAGAAAAGTTGGGGAAGGTACATACGTACACTATGGAGTGAAAAACGGATTGATAGACTTCTTGGTTGTTAAGGATTGGAAATTGCCGAATTTGGTATTAGACTTTGGAATTGATGGCCTTCCCTTGTTTAAAAGCAGCTCCAAACAAGTTTGGCCAATACTAGCTAGTGTTGTAGACACAAGTTACGTTTTCCTTGTAGGCGTATATGAAGGAACTTCAAAGCCAAATTGCGCAGATGCTTTTTTGCAAGAGTTTATTTCCGAATTAACAGTTGTTATCTAAGAGGGTCTAGTTTTTTCTAATAACGTTTATTAAATTATTGTGCGCTGTTTTGTAATGGATGCACCGGCAAAGTCCTATATTTTGGGAACAAAGGGTCATAGCGGGTACTTCTCCTGTGGACGGTGTACACAAAAAGGGCAAATGTTTAAACATCGTCTTATTTTCCCAACAGAATCCGAGTTTTTGGCTAGAACCAATTATTCATTCAGAAATCTATCTCAGCCAGAACATCATTTAACGCAGTCTCCTTTAGAAATGCTAAATATAGATATTGTGTCACAGTGTTCCCTAGATTATATAACGTTGTATGCTTAGGCGTAATGCGGACATTGTTAAATGCATGGACAAAAAAAAAGGGTGAGGATTTTTCTTTAGTTTCGTGGAAAATCGAATCTATTTCAAATGAGTTGCTTTTTAATAGAAATAACGTAACCAGGGAGTTTAAAAGAAAACCTCGAAGCTTAAAGTATGTCGATAGATGGAAGGTAACAGAGCTACGACAATTTTTGCTGTATACTGGGCCTTTTATATTAAAAAAAGTACTTAGCACAGAAAGATATGCGCACTTTTTGAAATTATCTTTGGCTTTGAGGATTCTCTTGGATAAAAAAGACTGCACGATTAACAACTCAAGTGCTGAACAGCTATTGAACTCGTTTGTGCTCGAGACACCAACGTTATATGATTTGTGCTTTATTACATACAATTTTCATGCCTTGTTGCATATTCATGAAGATGCCAAGATTTTTGGATCCTTAGAAGGTATAAGCGCCTTCAAATTTGAGAACCATTTGCATAAAATTAAACGCAAGGTTAGAAAGGGGAATAGTGTGGCTGTACAAATTTATAAGAGACACGTTGAAAGTAGCTATCATTTAGAGAAGGAAGTAGAACATGAATTAAATACTAGTTTTGGAAAAATTAAAAAAGGCAAGATTTTAAATGTAAATGTAAAAGGTGCATTTTTCTCTTTGCGAGACCCCGACAACTTTTGTTTGGTTGAAAATAAAATTTTGAAAATTACTGAAATAAAAAATAGAAATAATGTTCCGGTTTTTTTTGGAAAGGAAGTAAAAAATCTGACGCCATTTTTTGTGAAACCAATCGAATCAAATAATTTTAACATATATTGCGCGGCTGACATAATATTCGATGAAACAATTGAATTTTCAATAACTCAAATACATAAAAAAGTTATATGCTTACGTGATTCTGCTGACAACAGTTACTTCTTCACACCACTAGTGCACAATGTCTCATAATAGCTTTTACCCGTCTGAGAGTTTTCAATACTCCCCAATTAATAATACAGCAACACGTAAGTGTTAAATTAAATCCAATATTGTTGTATTAAGACTAATCAAATAATATTTTTAGAGCAAAACGGACCACAACTAGAAACAATTTACACTCTATTACTGGATATTCAGAAGGAGAATAGATCGTTGAAGGCTGAAGTTTTAGAGCTGAAAAAAAATCAACATGAAATGAAGCTGTCGATTACCAAATTGACAGAGGAGGTTATATCTGGCAAACTGGAAAATAGAAAGCTCCACTGCACCACAGCGCAACTTCAAGTAATCGATGATTTGCCATATTTTAAACAATTTCCTTTCACCGCTATTAACGATATTGTTAATTTTGATGAAAAGGTACAGAAAGAAGACGATCAACTGAATCAATTTGTAAGTACATATATACAGGATGATCTGGATCATCTTTCAATTTGGTTATAAATTATACAAATTTTCAGAAACAATTTATAGGAAAAACAGGTGGAGAAGGACCCACCCAATTTATTAGAGCTGCCATTAGAAAAGTATTTTCTGACAAATTGGCTACTTCTTATAGCTGGAAGGGGACCCGTTCTAAACCAAGCGCCGAAAAGTGCTTCATCATCACAATTATTAAAAGTAAGAATTTATTTATGATATTAAAGAAAACGCGTGGAATAATTGTTTTTATTTTGATCAAATTTGTTAAATTTTTAATAACTCAATTACACTGGTCGGCATACTTATTCTGATAACATTTAAAGTTAAATCTATCTGTTTTGTAGAGGGGTGGAAAACTTCCGTCTGGTGTGAGGGCCAATTAAAAAGACACTTAGCGTTTCACGTTATAACTTCAATTTATTCTGCGGACGCGTGTGCGCGATTTCATGTGCGATTCTAAACTAAAAACTTTATGTAAATTACAATTATGCTTAAGCCTATGTTAAAAACTAATGTAGCAAACATTTCGGGCAATTGTTGACAACAGGAAAAAAAAAAAAGGACCTTGTTCATTGCATACTTTCGGGCATGAACATACCGCCCCCCTTGCAGTATCCTGCAAAGAAACAAAATTGCGAGGCCTCACTGGTGGGCGCAAGACCCGGAAAAGATCCACCCAAATACGGTGTTTTGGGCGAGTGGTGAACCGGCTTGGCTGGACTGGAACCCGGGTAGCATAGTCTCCGAATAGAGATCCGCGCCCAACACAATGTTAATTGTGCTCGGACGGAACCAACGATCGTCCGCCAGACGAAGATTGGCTTCGTTGCCGCACAGCCTTTCGGCGATGGGCTTCGTTGGTGTCCGGTATTGGGTCGGAAGCAGCTGGAAAATGACTTCCCGCTGAAAGTCGGAGGCCCTCGATCGGATAACAGCCGTACAAGCACTTTCTGTACCGACGCGGGAGACGGAAAGGCCGAAGGCCGTTGCCAATGATGCATCGATACGACTCAGTGGACAGCAAGGATCTATTATTGCTCGAGTCTCGAAAGTCTTCTTGCCGGTGTCGAGGATTATGAGCGCAGTTGGCAGAACTGTGGTTTTCTGCTGCTCCAAAATTGGATGTGTGTGAGGGCGTCGGGAGAGATCTTGATAACGGGCGAGGTGCTGGTGATGGAGAGCGGGAACGGGAGTTCGCCGTCGAGCTTTGCCGCGGCTCGTGCATGTGGAGCAGCGTGTGGTGGTCTCTCTGACACACACGACACCTGTCCTGGCGTCGACAACTCTCCCCCGAATGCTGGTGCGCCAAGCACTTTGGACAGTACTTGTTAATGAGCACTGCCCTGAGCCTCTTCTCCGCCGTTAACCGCATGAGCCGCTGACATTTCCGTAGCGCGTGGATTCCTCGGCAGACTCGGCATCGGAACGACGCGGTTCCTCGAGTACGTCTGCCCTGTGTAGCCTGTGGACGAGGTGCCATTGCGTGTTGTAGCGTACTGAAATAAAGCGGGTGCGGAAATTAATAATGGAAATTATTGTTGTAATGTTGGAGACGGAATGTCCGTCTCTGTAGGCAGCAAAATTAATTTTGCGATTGGTCGTTTGACTACGCCCCGGGTCGTTAAGACATCGACCACCCGAACTCTTTGATCTATGCCAGGATACGTAGCTTGAATGCGTCCAAGACGCCATGGCTTTAATGATAAAGGGTGCTAGCCATCCTGCTGGATCGAAAAGCTTGGCAATCTGAGAGAGAACTTGCCTTTTCGATATACAGGGTAGGCCATTTAAAGTGGAAGCATCGGGTAACCCTATAACTTTTGACAGAGCTGTCAGATCGACTAATGACATAGCGCGTTGGAAGCGTCATTTCAAGGCAATTTATACCATGGAACAGTACACTCCAAAAGAACGTGCTGAAATTGTTCAGCTTTACATTCAAAATAACTTCTCGATTGTGAAAACCAAACGTGCGTTTCGTGCAAAAAATAAAGTTAAAAGTGCTCCCGGTGATAACACCATAAGGCGTTTTTACGCAAAATTTGTGAACTCCGGTAATGTTAGTAATGCCAACCACTCATCCCGACAACGCACAAGACGTTCCGATGAAAATATTGAAGCCGTACGAGCCAGTATTGAGGCGGATCCAAGAACATCGAGTTATCGCCGTTCTCAGGAATTGGGAATCGCAAGGACCAATTTTGTGATGCCAATTGTTCGTGAAAATGGTTGGATGACTTTTGGTTTCAAAAAGACGGCGCTACATGCCATACAGCACGAAAAACCATCGATTTATTGCGGCCATTGTTCCCCGGCCGAATCATATCGAAAAAAGGCGATTATGACTGGCCACCGAGATCACCCGATTTGACGCCGCCAGACTTTTTTTTATGGGACTACTTGAAGTCCAAGGTATACACCAACAAGCCAAGGACACTAGCTCAACTCAGAGCCAACATACGCCGCGAAATAAGAGCCATATCGGCCGTTACACTGGCAAAAGTGATGGAAAATGCCGAAAAAAGGGCACATTTTGCGGCCAAAGCTAATGGTGGCCATTTACGCGATATCATTTTCAAAACCTAACTAGAAAATTTCTCCTTGGACCGAAATAAATAAATGAGATGAAATGCCCTACCCTGTAGAAGCCTGGACTAAGAGCTGGGCAGGAGAAAAGAAAAACTCGTCAGTGTCTGCTTTCCATCGGATTCCAAGGGTCTTAGCATCGCTGGCTTCCTCAATTTCTAAGAAATCAGCTCTCAGCCGAAAATCTTTTGGAATGACCTTTAACAAGTCTCTCTCATTTGACGTCCATTTCCGTAAAGGAAAACCTGCGGATTCAAGCGCATCACGCAGTTCGGAAATGGCTTGGATCGCATTAGATTTCGTGTGGGCTCCTGCCAACACGTCGTCTACATACATGCAGTTAGCTATTAGTGTGATTGGAATTCACAAGGATCTGCCGATATATCTTTGTGATGTCAGCATTGAAGACGTATCGATAGAAACGCCACTTCAGGATTTGTATTGTCAAATCCGCTTGGAGAACGGGACCTGGATAAAGGACATCGTTCAAACTCTTGCCGTTTGACGACAGACTGGAGGCGTTGAAAACAACGCGAAGCTTTGTGGTGGTGCTGTCTGGCTTGTAGACGGCATGATGTGGGAGATAAAAATTGTCGGAACGATTAGTGGAAGGGACTGGTTTCATATGACCCAAGTCCAAATACTCCTGGATCACCGAGTCGTACTGCTCTTTGAGGAGAGCGTTTTTGCTTAAACGACTCTCATTTCTAAGGAATTGAGCTAGCGCGATGGACCTTGAATGTCCCAAGTCTATGTGATCAGGATCCTTGAAAGGTAAAGTGACAACGTATCTGCCATTCTCAGAACGTGTGGTCGAACTTTGAAATATCTTCTCACACAAGATGTCGGATTCCTTTACCAGTTTGACTGGTATATCCTCCACCTCCCAAAATTTTGTGAGAAGTTTCTCTAATCTCGCTTCAGGATTTAATGAAATTCGAGTAGAGAACGACGATATGGATTTGGCACTGGATTTTGAAACGGGGCCGGTGATGGTCCAGCCGAAAATCGTTTCTTGACCAAGGAGAGTGCCGCAAATGTTTGGATGGGAGCCTTTCAGTACAATGGAAGGAAGGATATCAGCGCCCAAAAGCACGTCTATCTGTGAGCTCCTATAAAAATGTGGATCAGCGAACCCCAGATTTGGAAGACCTTCTAAAGCACTTTAGGGAATAGTGTAGGAGGGCAGATTTCCTGCCAGCTTTGGAAGGACGTACGCTGATGTTTCGATTTGAAGCCTTGGTTTCACTGGAGAGCCAATATGGAATTGGCAAAGCTTCTGGGGCTGAGCAGCAATGGCTTCATTGAGCCCTGATGCTTGCGCGTCAACTGGCTGATATGGAACTTGAATCTTTTTAAATAGACGCTCAGAAATAAAGGTTGCTTCTGAACCAGAATCGATCAGGGCTCGCGCTGTATACTTAGTGCCTCTGTGACACACATGTATGACAGCTGTTCCTAGGAGAACGCTATGCGTGCTTGCAGAAAAGTAGTTTTGAACAGTGGCTTGCGGTTGATTGGAAGTGGTCCCTTGCAGGTATGACAGTTAAGCGCACTTGTGCATTCTCTTAATTGATGCCCTCTGGCAAAACAGTTTAAACAGAGATTGTGCTGTTTTATCGTATTGGAACGTTCGTTAACAGTCATCTTAAGGAATTTTGGACCGAATGGGGTGGTTCTCCTTGGAACACAATTTGCAAGTCTGAACCTTTGCGTTCACTTTAGCTTCAAAGGAGTTCACCTTCTTGGAAACAGGCTCTTTCCGAGCTGGATTACCTTGAAGGTGTGAAGTTGAGGATGAGATTACGTCCTCAATCCTTTCTAGTGTGCGATAACGCTCAAAAAAGAAAGTGTTAAAATCCTCCCATGTCGGAAGATCCATTTGGTTTTGGATACTCTGTTCCCAAAGGGCTAGAGTTTTCTTTGGAAGCTTTGACGAAAACATAAAAACTAAAATGCTATTCGAGAACGGAGACTCACTGTAAACGTCGGACTGTTCCAGAGCCGTTAGGCACCCTTGGATGGTGCTCTGCATATCTTTGATTGCAGCTCCGGACTCGTGGGAAATGGATTGCACACTGAACAGTATTTTCAACTGATTCGTGACCAAAAGTTTCTTATTTTCGAAGTTGTCACTCAATGCTCTCCAAGCTGACGCGAAGCCCTCATTAGTGAGCGGAGATTTGACCACGATTTTTCTTGCCTCGCCACTAGTTTTGGAAGTCAGGTGAAAAAGTTTCTCAACTGGGGTCAGACTTGGATTGTTTACATAAATCGCAGTGAAAATATCTCGGAAAGTGGGCCATTTCAGATAGTCTCCATCAAAGACTTCTGTTTCAACTGGAGGCAGACGCCAGCCTCTTGGCTGATAGGAAGCTGTCTGAGGCGGAATCTGGACTGTTGCGTTTTCAATTTGTTCGCCCAGTGATGCAGCACAACGCTCATAAACGGCATAACAATAGGAGTATTTGGCATGAATTGTGCCATAATCAGGATCATCGCTGGGCCCCGATTCAGAAAAAACTCTGGAGCAGCGTTGGAATTCTTGAGACACCCTGTCCCACATGCTCCGTATTTCTTCTAGACGAACTTTCAATGTGTGTAGCGAAACTCCTGTGTTGGAATTGAATTGAGTCTCCAGTTGACTCATTCTATCTGTCATCGTAATAAAGTTGGCTAATGCGGACATCCTGTTGTTTTCTCTCTGCTGACTGGTGGATCGAGTGAGTCTAGTATCGGGTGGTAAAAGTGTCTTCTCTGGCACGTTCTTCTCCTTAGGTGCGCTCGAAGTGGCACGCGGTTCCTTTTCGTCACCTGGCATAATAGGCCTTCAAAAGAATCAACGAAAAGACTCGAACGTGATAAAAAAAACTCGAGGATGCAAGTGGAATTACAGGAAACGATAATGGAATGTGCCCAGCGGAGACCCAATTTTTGTTTGGATATTTACTAATATTTTTATCGATACCAATTCTTTTTATTTTTGTAAGAGAAGACTTCGTCTGCAGTGGAAACGTTACAACGATATTGAGACGAGGAGTAAATATATATCTGTTCGGGTGACAGCTAATATATATTTCTTGATAAAATTCGAATTTTTTTTTTAAAAATAAAATAAATATTTTTCTCACAAAAATAAAGAAAAATATCGAATAAGTGGAAGTGGATGCGTCCGCAGTGGAAACTCTATATTAATCGGATAATGTGTGCAAGGAAAAAACTGGAATTATTGAATGATAATTCGAATAAGCAATATCCAATGTAATTATCACTCAATATATCCAACTATCGATAAACGTGGATGCGTGCTATCGAAGTTGACTGCAACACGTTAACACTGCGAAGAAAAAATAATATCACTGTTCTTAATTTTATTTAAGAACAATATTATTTTTTTGAACAGCGTGAAATAATCGCCACAAGTGTCAATCAGTACTGTGAAAAAGGAAAAAAAAATGTTTCACTTTCATTCGTTCCAAGATCGTACATATGTCTCAGCAGCGAAAACAAAGGTAAATAAATAATTACCACATGAAATAATAGTTTAACGATGACCAGAAATGTGTTTGTGTTGTGAAATGTACAAATTCCTGTGTAGTGACCATAAAAAGCTGATGGATTCGATGTGTGTTTGTTCAGTGCAGTGAAGATCGTCTTCGTTTATGTTTGTACATATGTATGTGTGCATGTGCTGCGGGGGTGGGTTTTGTGTTTATTTGCTATTAAATTGCAAACCAAAAAAAGTATCCAAAAAGATTCCACAATAATTTGTTGATTGTCGCTGTGATGGTGATTAATTATGTTGCGTAAATAAAATTGCATGTGTATGTATAAATCAATGTTATATTAATTGTGATGTGTCTGTGGTGTTTCAATGTGATTTCAAATCACTGATTTGAGGACAAAATATATATATAAATGAAGAAAAAAGTGGTTTGTGGGTAAATATATAAATATTGTGTTAGTTATTAAATCATTTGTGTTGGCCAAACATATGTTGAATGTGTAGTTAATTGTTATACACATATGTAAGTGAGCGTATGTATAAAACTCAGTCGTGTGTATGTACATATGTGCCGCTGTCGGAATTTGTGCAAACACAACTGAGAAATGTAGTTAATTTTCTTTCTTTCTCTCTTTTCAATCGGAACAGTGACTTGCTATATTGGATCTTGGATGTACATATGTAACCTGTAATAACTGGAGCCGGAATATCCATCGTGGCTCGGTCACCTGGAATCCTTTTTAGATGGCTAACATCCCTCAGGAGTGTTCTACCTCCTCCTGAAACCTTAACAATATTTCCCTTACGCTCTAAAACCTGATACTCGGTTATATCAAAAATCGGTGTCAATTTACTAGGAAATATTACATTCTTCATTAACACCTGATCTCCTACCTGAATATCTATATCCTTTGCCCCTCTCTTTTTATCAGCATTTACTTTCCCTTTGTGCTTCTGAGCGCAGTCATTATCTTTTTCAAATGAATCGGTGAACTCCCCAACAACGTCTTGCACATTAGGGATTTTATCCCGAATCAGTCGATTGAACATTAATTCTGATGGGGCTGTCCCAGTAGTACCATGAGGAGTGACGTTGTGCATTAAAATAAACTCCTGAATCTCCTGCTCAAAATTATTTTTGTTTAAGTATGCTATTTTTAACCTCTTAACTAAGGACTTGTTCTTGTTTTCTACCTCACCATTGGCCTGAGGCCAATATGGCGGAGTTCTTATTAGGGTAATGCCACTCGATCTGCAGTATTCCTCAAACATTGCACTAACGTATTGTTTGCCGTTATCTGTCCTTAGGTACTTAGGAAAACCTAATCGGCAGAATATTTCCTTCATTACCCAATGATAGCTGCTGAGGATATTGACTGTAGAAACTTCAGCTCCATGTATCTTGAAAAATAGTCTATGAAGACGAGAACATATTTCCCATTTGGCAATGGGCCCAATAAATCACTGGCTATTGAATTCCAGGGGCTAGTCGGAAAAGATGTTCTCTGCATTGGAGCTGGACCCAAAGGTTGTGATACCACTAAACAGTCTCGACAGGATTTTACGAAGTTTTCCGCATCCCGGTCAATTCGCGGCCACCACACCTTAGATCTTAAACGGCGTTTCATCGCTGATTCCCCTGGATGTCCTTCGTGAGCTAGCTCCAACACCCTTTGGCGAAGTGTTGTCGGGATAATTATTCGTGTTCCTCTTAGAAGGATATTCCCTAGCCTTGAGAGCTCGTACCGAAACGGGTAAAAACTGTTGGATGTACAGGAATCCCAAGTGTCAGTATCCAGACAGGACATAGCGTCAATAATTTCCTCATCACGATCATTTTCTTGAGATATGTCAGATATATTCAACGCTGCAGGAACCGAGTGTTCGATAACCCGAAAGATATTATTCTCATCATTTTGCCATGAGGAGTTTGTTGGTGTCAATTTTCCCAGCCTTATATATGACTTTGAACTTGAATGTTTGTAGACGTAAGAGCCATCTTTCTATTCGAGCTGGAGGCTTCGAAGTTGGCTTGAATATTGTTTCCAGCGGTTTGTGATCCGTTACCAGTTCAAATTCCAGTCCTGCCAGGTAGAAGTAAAATTTCTCGACCGCCCACACCAACGCCAAACTTTCCTTCTCAGTCTGAGAGTACCTCTTTTCAACGTCCGATAAGCTCCGGCTGGCAAACGAGATTATTTTTAATTCATTGTCCCCCGTGAACTGCAATAATACGGCTCCAAGAGCGACGGGACTGGCGTCGGCAATCAAACGTGTTTTGTTATTGGGGTCGAAATAGGCCAAGATTTGGTATTTTGGCCAAACGAGATTTAAGGTCCTCAAAAGCTCTTTCCTCTGTTTCGCCCCAATCGAATTTGCAGTCTTTTTTCAGCAACCGCCTTAATGGCTCGGTACGATTGGCTAAATCCGGTATGAATTTTCCCACGTAGGTGACAAGACCCAAAAAACTCCGAGTCTCCTCCTTATTTTTGGGATTCCTGAACGAGAGTATTGTTGCAACTTTTTCCCGGATCAACCTCAATGCCTCTATCTGACAAGACATGGCCTAG
This sequence comes from Drosophila suboccidentalis, assembly GCA_037043435.1. NCBI lineage: Eukaryota > Metazoa > Arthropoda > Insecta > Diptera > Drosophilidae > Drosophila > Drosophila suboccidentalis. The sequence goes on from JBAMBK010001422.1 coordinate 11,516, forward strand.
GAATTTAACCTCATGTGTCTTCCAAACACATTTGTCGTCATTCAAGAAAACATTATTCTCGTCCAATATATTTTTGATCTTCTTGACAGCATTATCGTGATCACTTTCATTGATTCCAAATATGATGATATCACACTGATAAAAAAAAGGATCTAAAATCAAGATTTTGGTTCAAACTAAGAACTTTGGTCTAAAAAATGCGTCGAGAACATGAAAATCTTGAAGTAAGAAAACACATCTTGATTCTAAGAACATTTCAATTAAGACCAAGTTCTTATTTTCAAGATTATAAATTCTTATATTTTCAAGACCACTAATCTTAGTATAAGAATAAAACTTATTTACTTTTTTAAGATTATATGTTCTTATTTATAGACCAAAAAGTTTTGAATACTCAAGACAAATAATCTTAAATAAAGATAAAGCTTCTTAACATTTTAATTAGAATGAAGTAATTTTTAGTTAACTTGAGGTCTAGTAATGTCAATATGACACTAAACAACAAACAAAACACTTGCACTTGGCTCGGTGTAGAGCTGTTTCAAGAGATGCAAATCTCTATCATCAGTACCGTTGTGCTGACTTGACCAGCGATCCAAGCCTAATGCCATCTTTGAGAAGCCAGAACCAGTTGTGAATTATAAGCCTCAACAAGTAACAAAATTTTAAGATTTTTGTTCTTATTTTAAGAGAAAAAGATCTAAGATCTAAGATTTTTATTCTTATATTAAGAACTTAAGATTTTTAGAATAATATTCTTAGTTTGAGTAATTTGGTCTTAAAATGGTCTTATATTAAGAACAAAATATTTAAATTTAAGAATTTTATTCTTATATTAAGAACTTACGATTTTCAAGATTAAAATTCTTAGTTTTAGTAATTTGGTCTTAAAATATTCTTATTTCAAGAACAAAATATTTAAGATGAATGTTCTTGATTTTAGAAAGTGGTCTTTTTTTTCAGTGCATCAATGTAATTCAGGACATTAGAACATGGTGCCAACAGCTCCTCCAGTCTTCGTTGGAAGATTTCGGGTGCGGAGTTAACTCCGAACATTAGTCGTTTATATCGGAATAACCCGAGAGGGGTTATGAACGTCGTTATGGCCCTGCTAGCTTCGTCAAGTTCCAGTTGATGGTATGCATATTTGAGGTCAAGACGAGAAAAATATTTTGCACCTCTTAGCTTGGTCATGAATGTCTCGAAAACGGGCAATGGATAGTTCTCCCTTAAAATTGCTCTATTGGCTAGTCTCATATCGATGCATATTCGAAGATCCCCATTTTCTTTAAAAGCTATGACCATGGGTGAGATCCAAGGCGAATGACCCATCACTGGTTCAATAATGTCAAGAGCAAGGGCTTCCTCTAGTTTAGCAATAACCTTATCCTCCAAGGCAATCGGTATACGCCTCATTGGTTGCTGGATTGGCTTTATATCTGGATGAATAGATAATTTTGGAAATGGAGATGCGTTCTCTATTTTATGGACATCCAGTCCGAGTCGTAATACTTTCAATTTGATTGCTGTTTCCTTGCCCAATAGTGATTGTTTTCCGTTTTCAATAACGAAAAATGGAGCAATCACTTCGGGGTTACGACCAACAGATATAGGCGCATCAAAAACACAAATTACCTGCAGTAATTTGTCTAAAGCGTATCCTCTGAAATGGTTGGAGCAGTTTGGTCGGACGTTGAAGATTGTTGCTTTTTGATTTTGCAAGAATGCCCAATCTTTCGGGCTTATGAGGTTAAAACGAGACCCCGATTCAATTATTATGGAAACTTCTCTGCCACCTACTTGACATGTCATTATTTCGTCTTCGTCATCACTTGAGATTTTAAAACAATTTCTTTCAGGTTTTTTATCGTTGTCTTCCTCTACCCAACGCACGTTGGATCGCTGTCGTTTTGTAGTATCAGTGTACTTTTCGCTTCTTCCTGATCGCTTCAAATTGGTTCTACACTTGAGTGCAAAATGACCTATCCGTGTGCACTTATTGAATTTTTGCTTTAAAGCCGGACAAGTTGGACTACTATTATTATGGCCTTTCCGCCCACATCTGCCACACTCAACTTGCATATGGGATGACTTTATGTTTGTGGATGTCACCCTTTGTATTCCCTCTGTGTTCAGATTTGGGCGCATTATTTCAGACTGCTTGGTGATTTCCTCCTCCATCTGACAGACATCAATGATTTCGGATAAATTATATTCCTTTTCCAAGAGTTTCCTCTTAATATTGATGCCGGCCCATGTGTCAATGATTTTATCTTTTAAGCAAATCTCCTCGATCTCGGCTTTAGTCGTTCCAAAATCGCATTTTTGAATGTGGTGGCGAAGCCCTAATACAAACTTTGCAAACGTTGCGCCTTCTGTAGGAGAAAGGCTTCTAAACAGATGTCTCTCAAAAGTTGAATTTTGTTTTGGTGAGAAAAACGTATTTAACTTATCAATCAGAATTTGAAATAAATCTGTCGGGTCATCTTTTGAAGTTGCTGTTATCACTGCTCCAGGCAATGAAAATGCCACCGTCTGCAATTGTGAACCACCAAGGTGCAACAACTTGTTCCTTTTCCGGGTAGGTGAAGTGATCTCTTCGGCTTCCACATATATTTGAAAAGCTCGTAGCCATTTCTCCCATTCAACGCGCAAAAGGGTCTTCTCAATAACCTCGCATAGGAATGGCTAAATCACGTTTTCTGCCATCATTTATGGAGCGCTGAAAATTGAGCAAACATTTTTTTTTTTATTAATTTGGCAAACTGCCTCTGACTTTGTCAGATCGTTATGACATAACACTTTTTCAAATATGTATATTAGAGTGGGTCAATTTTTTCGATTTCAAGCGGTTGTCAAAATCGTAATCTACTACGAATTCTAAGAAGATTTGCCCAAGAAACCATGGGTCTAAAGTCAAAATCGAGCTTCCGATTTTTAACGAGAAATTATGATAATTTTTGACTTTTCATACGATTTCCCATATTTCACGCTAAAAGTCGGAAGCTCGATTTTGACTTTAGACCCATGGTTTCTTGGGCAAATCTTCTTAGAATTCGTCGTAGATTACGATTTTGACAACCGCTTGAAATCGAAAAAAATTTATTTTTGCTCCATACAAATTGACCCACTCTAATGTATATTCATACTATAAACGTTTATCAGCAAGTACTTAAAGTACAGCTCCTGACCCAAGTCAGCTTATAATTCTTTTATTCGACTCGTACTTTTAGTACAGCCCCTGACTCTTGGTCAGATTAAATAATAATCTTCGACTGTATAAACTTACAGACCCTGACCTTTGTCAGATAGTATATACTTTAGTTTGAAATATTCGGCTCGCGCTTTCAGTGCAGCCCCTGACCCTCGGTCAGATTGAAAATTAATTTTATTTTCGAAAATTAATTTTATTTTCTATTGCTCTCTCTTCTGTTTCTTTCTCTTTTTTTTTTTAAGGCTGACAGCCATACCGAAGCTCAAATGCATCCAATGCATATACATATGTTTTAATTATGAAAGTACACTTTTCTCTTAAATCGAAAAGCGCTCTCTTCCTTTGTGGACTCTTATGCCCGCATTCGGTTCCTCTTTCCTCTTCCCTCTCTCCCCGAACTCCTCACATTCACTCACTGATGTGCGTTCACGTTTACCTGATTATTGCAACGTCACATTCACGAACGAATGAAAGAAAGGATAAGAAGAGAGAAGTATAAGAAAACTAACTCGAACTAACGGAACCGTTGCGAGATGACGCACACATTTTTTCCATCCACGCAGAAAATTTTGTTCACAGACTTTTATTAGTTTAAATGTTCTTTTCTGTTGTTATTATTTTATTATTTCTTTTTCACTTAGGTTTACCTCGTCGCCAATGTAATAACTGGATACTTTGTGAACGTTTTATATGTCTTTTATTAAACACTTTAGTTATTAATCATGTATACAAAATATGTTGTCCGCTCGCTTCGACAGTTCTAAAGCAACTGTCGCTCCTCTGCCCGATCGCCAATCGGTGAGCTTTGGTCCGTTCCAGTGTGGGAGAGTGCGTCGCTCTCAATTCCCTCTCGCACCGGTTCCCACATAACCCTTGTAGTTACATTTGCGAATATGGCGGCGATCTGAGGGCAAAGTACGGAGGTAGGTATATACGACCAATATGGCGCCGGAATATGGGAAGAGACGGAAGAAAAAATATATATATACTGGGATATATATATAGGAACGAACACTGGATATGCCGGAATAATTGGCGGCAAAGATAAGTATATTTGTTGCCCAGGAGTTGCCAGTTTTGGCAATGGGCAAATGTTAGTGTAATGGAGAAATATAACTTATCTTTCTTGTGCGTAGATTATCCACCGATGCGAGCTGGGGCGAACTGGATTTCTCCTGGTGATGCAGTGATAGATCCGGCTCGAAGGACCAAAATGTTTTGTAGAGGGGTGGAAAACTTCCGTCTGGTGTGAGGGCCAATTAAAAAGACACTTAGCGTTTCACGTTATAACTTCAATTTATTCTGCGGACGCGTGTGCGCGATTTCATGTGCGATTCTAAACTAAAAACTTCATGTAAATTACAACCCCAAAAAAACTTCTTTACGCGGTAAAAGTCTAGTGACGAAAACATTTCCATGCCCCAAAATTTCTGATATCCAATTTTGTGACGAAATATATTATATTTTTTATATACATATGTTAATTTATTATATATGCCAAAAAAAAAATATATATTCAAAGTAAAAAAAAAAATTGGCACTCCGCACTTTGCGCAAAAAGGTTCAGCTTCTTTGCACCTAAAAAATAACTTTTTGCGCAGTGCCGAATGCCAATTTTTTTATTAATTAATTATCTTTTGAACGAGTAGTCGGATTTTAATGAATGAGGTGTTATTCGACGCGTATTTTTGAGTAGAATATTATAAAATTAAAAAACAATTCAAAAAGGCTCCAACGGCCCCATTAGAACCAATAATTTAAATTTTTCCCCTCCCACTTACACCTGTTTATCCCACGAACCAGGTGAGTTTCCAAAAGTCTTAGTATGCACATTTGAAAGTAAAGTTGATACCTTTCGATCGGTATATAGCTTGACCTGATCGGACAGTCATAGCAAATTTTCCATTCTTCCTGTGTATATATGCTAGTCGCCTTCGCACCCTTCGTGCTGCTTTCGTCACTAGCGCGGACTGCCGTCCGCAGTGATTATGCTTAAGCCTATGTTAAAAACTAATGTTGCAAACATTTCGGGCAATTGTTGACAACAGGAAAAAAAAGGACCTTGTTCATTGCATACTTTCGGGCATGAACACTATCCATAAATTAAATCTTTTTTGTTTTGTTTTCATGATTGTTTGAAAATTGCCACAAATTACTATGTATTTCGTATGAAAAGGAGGAAAAGGGGTTAAAATAGTAATTTGTAGCAATTTTCGAAACAATCATGAAAACAAAACAAAAATGGTTTAATTTATGGATAGATTGAACTTAAAATGTTATCAAAATAAATATGTCACCCAGTGTATTTAAAAATATGCACATACCTTATTATTTATGTTAAATAATTTGTAAAACATGTGTTTTTTTTGTTTTTATTTACTTAGTTTTGGTTTACTGTACATAATTCGTAACATATCTACTTACATATATACATTATTTTAATTTTATTTATTAAGCATTTATAAAATATGATAAAACTATGTTTTATTATTAAATATTATTATCGTGGCGGTTATCGATAAATACAAAGGGCTGACAATGCTATTATCGGCTACCGAAGACATTGCAGCCCTTCGTTTGTGTATTTTGTCATTGTGCAGAAAGTGTAAAATATGGTAAGTTTTAACTATAAATATATAAATTAATGATTATTTTCATTGTATTTTTAACCTTATAGATCGCCTGACTTAATTGCCCTATGACGAAGATCATAGCTGTTGCCAGCAAGTCCAGGAGAGCATCACACGTAAGTAAATTACACAAATAATCAATTAGACACAAAATTTGTTATAATTATTGTATTTTCTTTGAATCAACTTGTAGGAGGCTCTTTAGGAGGCAAATCGACCAACAATTAGGTAAGAATTAATCATTCTAATGCTCTTCCAACAAACAATTAATTGATTCTAAATTTCAGATTGACCCTTCAACCGAATGCTGCGGCCAGAAGGAATTAAATAATAAGTAAAGTTAGTTATAAGTTTTATTATAAGTGAACTGATAGTTTAAAATGAAGTGCATTAAAATAAAAAAAAGTTAATAAATTTCTTGTGTGCATAATTTTTTGCCGCCAATTCGGCACAATTTTCTAGTGGCCTACAGCCGGGGCAAAAATTTCCCACCGCTGAAGCGCTGTGTAAAATTTTCCGCACGTCTTCAGCGGGTACCCCCGCAAACCGTGCCGGAAAATTTCGGCAGGTCTTCAGCTAGCGTATACCGAATTACCCCGGCCACGCTAATGTAAAAGCGAATTAGAACTTTACACAAAGTGGCTGCACATACCGGCTGCAAGTTCGGCTGGAAATCTGTATATTTTTACATACAAAAAGTGCTACTGGGTAGGCATGGCAAGGCAAGGCACAGCAGTCGGCAGCGGCAGCAGCATCGAGAGAGAGCGGGCACTTACTCTCACAAATACATGCTGGTTTCTTCCTTCTCGCTTTTCGTCTAATGGCCGCGGGCATCTGGGCTCCAATTGCTTGGGGACTTCCTTCCTTCTATTATGCCCCGCCTTTTGCACTTGACAATGCACTTCACCCCTTTTCACTCCTCTCGCACGCTGGCCCCGAGCTTGACTTTTTATTCTTTTGTTTTTGCTTTTTGTTTTGAAATTTTATTTCTCTTTGATATGGTGTAGGCCGGGGTGACTGCAGCGTTGTACAATTTTTGCACACACACATACGCACAGGCGCACGGTTTTTGGTTCTTTTTAATTACTTGCTTTTGACTTTGAAATTCTATTTCTCGTTGACTTATGTGAAATATCATAATTCTCGCACACACACACACACACACACACTCACGGCTCAGCTCACTTTTCCCTCACTCCTTCTTTCTCCGCTTTGGGACATGATGAAATTCATCAGGTGTTTTTTGGCTTATTAGCCCTTTGGACAGCGTATAAATTAGCAGATGAAAGGCATTGCCAGGCAGTATGAATAAATGCACACACACACAAACTCACACTTAGTTGGATATGTATGTACACTGCACCAGTGATTGAAAATGCTATGCTACATCAGAGTATTTTTTTTTGCTGCCGCTATTGCTCTGATTTCGATCGGCTCTGAAGCACAGCAGAGAGCACAAAAACAAAACGGTTGTTCTTCTGCTCTGCTTTGTAGCACAGAACGTCGGAGTACAGAGTAAAAGCATCAGCAAAAAATGTGCGGCTGACTATTTGTAGTTGTAGTAAGAGCGCAAGCATCGACAGCTAGATGCAAGCTGAGCGAACGAAAATTATTTTTGTGCTTATGCGAGAGAGCATATGCATTCTTTATCTCTTTCCCTTCTGTTGTTGCTATCGTTTCTGCTTCGTAGTCGCTCTTTGTAGTTGCTCTCTAAGCAGTAAGTATTTTTTCTAAGTATTTTGCCGCATATCAGATTTTACCGCTATATATTTTATTTATTTTCCAATAGTGTCTTTACTAAATATATATATATATGAAACATATTACAAAAATAAAACATTAAATTTCAAACATAATAATAATAATTTCAATTATGAATCATGACTTAATAATAATAATTTCAATTATGATTTTCTTCATCTTCAAATGAAGGGAAATTTTCAATGGCACTATCCAAATGGGTTGAGTTTAGTTTGACAAGTAAAATATTTTCTAATGTGTCGTGGTTTAACCTATTCCGATTGTCGGCCAATATAAGTTTTAATGATGAAAATGCGCGTTCGATTGTGACCTAAATAAAATTAAAAGTTATTAACATACCCAAAAAAACCTCTTTACGCGGTAAAAGTCTAGTGACGAAAACATTTCCATGCCACAAAATTTCTGATATCCAATTTTGTGACGAAATATATTAAATTTTTTATATATGTTAATTTATTATATACTAGGGGGCTCCGCCCCCTGCTCGCTTCGCTCGCCAACCCCCGCTCGTTTTTATATATGCCAAAAAAAAATTAATATACATACAAAGTAAAAAAAAAAATTGGCACTCCGCACTTTGCGCAAAAAGCTTCAGCTTCTTTGCACCTAAAAAATAACTTTTTGCGCAGTGCCGAATGCCAATTTTTTTTTTACTTTGTATGTATATTAAAAAGTGCCACGTTAGTTGCTCGTGCAGACGTGTTTTTGCGAGCGCTCCGAATAAAACACAGTTTAAATCGCGATAAGGTGCGGTAAATATCCGATAATAGGCCGAGAGCCACCTCGTGCGATGCCTGATTGCTCGTTTGGTGTCTGGACTGCTTACTATTCACTGTTTTAAGCGCAATATTGTTAAATATAGTTTATTTACAAAGTGAATACACGTGAAAACCAGCTGATCGGCCTAAAAATTGTGCACAGAGTTACCAGTCGGTTGATGCTCGAAGGGGTGTTGCCAGATCGCTAGAATCTGACAACCGCGCGCCAAAATTTAAATCTAAATTTAAATATGAACCAAAAAGATACACGATCTCAACGTCAACGTGAGCAAGACGAGCGGCGTCTGTCAATACAGAAAAACAACGCGTACTACAGCTTCGTCTCGGAAGCAAATAAACCAAAAAGTTCACTTTTATCAGCTGACAACGAGAGATCCCGTTCTTGTTCCCCAGCTTTGCCAAGCGCAGGACACAAGACCTGGAGCGAAGAGTGTGCCTCCCCACTGCCCAATACCCCGCGTCCAGACCAAGTAAAGCCAACGTCGCTCTCAAAAGTTGCTGTATCTGACGCTACGCCATCGGCAACTGTAACGATGTCAGCAGAGTTACCATCTAACTCTAAGCAAGCAATAGCTCTTTCCAACATTGCTTCGCTTGTAAGCGCAGCGTCAAAAACAGCGACTATACAAACCGGAATGGATCGCTATATACAAATAAAGCGAAAACTAAGCCCTCAAAAAATTCGAGGCAACGTAACCAAAATTAACTGCACTAACACAACCCACGCAGCTGTGGAACCAACAAACAACAGCAACAGGTTTGCTGCGCTGGCTGATAATGAGCAGCTAACCGAAGTTGGACAAGGGGCTCCAAGAAATCCAAAGCCTCCACCAATATACATTCGGGAGAAGATATCCAATGCGCTTGTAAATAAATTTGTTGAACTTATTGGAAACAACAACTTTCATGTCATTCCTCTTACAAAGGGGAATATTCATGAAATAAAACTGCAAGCCAAAACTGAAAAAGAATTTCGTACGGCCACCAATTACCTCACTGAGACCAAGAAGAATTTCTACACGTACCAACTGAAAAGTAGCAAAGGCCTGCAGGTGATCCTCAAAGGTATAGAACCGGATGTCACTCCTGCTGAAATTACAAGTGCTCTAAAAGAAAAAGGTTTCCATGCTGCGAGAGTATCGAATATTATAAATAAAAACAAGAAACCTCAACCTCTCTTCAAAGTTGAGCTAGAACCAGATAGCAAAACTTTGAAGAAAAACGAAGTCCACCCAATCTACAAACTTCAGCTCTTGTTGCATCGCCGAATCACGGTTGAAGAGCCACACAAACGTAACGGTCCAGTACAGTGCTCAAACTGTCAGGAATATGGGCATACTAAGACTTACTGCACGCTTCGGTCAGTATGCGTTGCCTGTGGAGACTCCCATGGCTCTGACCATTGCCAAGCCAATAAAGAGGATCCCAGCACAAAAAAGTGTGGAAACTGTGGTGGAAATCACACAGCTAACTACAGAGGTTGTCCTGTGTATAAAGAATTGAAATCCCGTATGCGGCGAGTTCCACCAACGCGTTCCCAGCACATGTCAAACGCAATTACACCATCTCAAACAACACCCGATGTCTTCTTTGCCAAAGCAGCCAGGTCCTCATTTGGCCCCATCAACACTATCAATGGCTTCTCTTATGCCAGCGCGGTAAAATCAGGCATAAACAAACCAACTCCTTCAACATCGCTCCCAAATGTAATCCAAGCAGAGCCGAACTTGGCAAGCGTTCAGCAGCAGCCTCAAAGCTCGATAGAAATGATGATTTTCAGTCTGCAACAAAGTATGATGGACTTTGTAACCTTTATGAAAACAACTATGCAAAACCTTATGCAAAATCAAAACACATTGATACAGATGCTTGCATCTCAACAGTCAAAATAATCAATGGCGGCCCTAAGAATTTCTATGTGGAACGCAAATGGTGTTTCACGGCATAAACTTGAGCTAACTCATTTTCTATACGACAAACACATCGACGTAATGCTGCTCTCAGAGACGCATCTCACTAACAAATACAACTTCCAAATACGCGGTTATTTATTCTACGGCACAGATCATCCGGATGGAAAAGCACACGGTGGAACGGGTATTTTAATTAGAAACAGAATCAAACATCATTTTCATAAGAGATATGCAACAAACTATTTGCAAGCTACATCTATAAACTTACAATCGGGCAACAGCAACCTTACTATTGCCGCAGTATACTGTCCTCCAAACTTTGCAATCACTGAAGCTCAATTCATGCAATTCTTCAGTACACTGGGGAATCGTTTTATAGCAGCAGGAGACTACAATGCGAAGCACACGTATTGGGGCTCTCGCCTTGTGACCCCCAAGGGCAAGCAGTTATATAACGCAATAATACAACTAAGAAACAAACTCAACTATGTCTCCCCGGGTAAGCCTACATACTGGCCATCAGATCCTAATAGGAAACCAGACTTAATAGACTTCGCTGTGACAAAAAATATTCCACGCAATCTGATAAATGCCGAAGTACTTTCAGACCTATCATCCGACCATTCGCCCGTTCTAATCAACTTTCTTCAATGCCCGGAACCTGAAGTATATCCAAATAGACTCACTACACACAGGACCAACTGGCTCAAGTACAAGAAATATGTAAGCTCTCACCTCGATCTAGCCCCACAATTCAACACCGAAGCTGACATCGACTTCTCTGCTGATTTACTGAAAAATATACTCGTCTCTGCAGCCAAGATCTCTACACCGCAAAGCGTGACTACACAGCACAACCAACAAAAAACCAATCTTCAAATTGAACAACTTGTTCTGGAAAAGAGAAGACTGAGACGCGACTGGCAGTCACATCGCTCGCCATCTACTAAGCAACGGCTTAAAGATGCCTCACGCAGGCTCAGCAAAGCTCTAAAGCGTGAAGAAGCGGATGCCCAGCGCCGGTACATACAGAAATTATCGCCAACCAGCACAAAGCACCCATTGTGGAGGGCTCATCCAAATCTAAGTGCGCCAATCGAAACAGTAATCCCTATAAGAAACTCTTCAGGCTCCTGGGCCAGAAGTGATAAAGACAGGGCCAACACATTTGCTGCTCATCTGCGTAATGTGTTTCAACCAAATCCGGCAACTAACTCTTTTGTACTACCACCTTCTCCAAGTCAAACTGCAGCCGATTCCGTGCCATCTGAGCTTCGCCCAAGCGAAATTGCAAAAGTCATCAAAGAGCAAATGAAACCAAAGAAGGCTCCAGGGTATGATTTAATTACTCAAAAAATGATTATTGAACTTCCCAACTGTGCCATTTGCCTCATTTGTAAGCTTTTCAACGCGATCATAAGACTGGGATATTTCCCTAACAAATGGAAAAAATCTATCATTATTATGATTCCGAAACCAGGAAAAGATCATACAATGCCATCATCGTATAGACCAATAAGCCTACTACCCTGCATGTCAAAACTATTTGAAAAATGTCTCCTGTTGCGCATAATTCCTTATCTGAGAGCACACAACGTAATCCCAGCACATCAATTTGGCTTCAGAGAAAAGCATGGAACTATCGAGCAAGTCAACCGGATAACATCAGAAGTACGTACTGCATTCGAGCATCGGGAATACTGCAGTGCGATATTTCTTGACGTCTCTCAGGCCTTTGATAGAGTGTGGCTTGACGGCCTCATGCACAAAATCAAAACGACACTCCCTGTTTACACCCACAAGCTACTCGAGTCGTACCTCTACTATAGAGTCTATGCAGTGAGATGCAACGTTACTACGTCTGACGACCACATAATTGAAGCTGGAGTTCCTCAAGGCAGCGTACTGGGGCCAACCTTATACGTCATTTATACATCGGACATCCCTACAAACGAGCGCCTAACAACATCCACGTTTGCTGACGATACCGCGATCCTAAGCCGTTCCAGATGCCCTATTCAAGCAACATCAAAACTAGCTGATCATCTTGTGGAAGTGGAGAAATGGCTTTCAGACTGGCGTATTAAAATAAACGAACAAAAGTGCAAACACGTAACGTTTACCCTCAACAGGCAAACCTGCCCTCCGCTAACCTTGTATAACACTCAACTACCCCAAGCTGATGTAGTAACGTACCTTGGCGTCCATCTTGACAGGCGGCTCACTTGGAATGAACATATTAAAGCTAAGAAAACGCACTTAGCTCTGAAGTCCATTAACCTTCATTGGCTTTTAAATGCTCGATCTCCCCTTTGCTTGGACTACAAGGTCCTACTGTACAGTTCTACTCTAAAACCAATCTGGACCTACGGTTCGCAGCTATGGGGAAATGCGAGCAACAGCAGCATTGATATCATTGAGCGAGCACAATCCAAGATCCTGAGAACTATCACTGGGGCACCATGGTATGTTCGGAACGAGAACATCCTTAGAGATCTTAACATTTTAACCGCGAAGGATGAAATAGCAAAACAGAAGGCGAACTACAACATCAAGCTATCTTCACATCCAAATCTTCTTGCAAGGCGTCTAACTCGGGTTTGCAATCGAACCCGCCTCCACCGCAACGACCTCCCAGCTCAGCAGTAATATATCGGGGCCCCCAGACCTTAATCAGTCGTCAAGACTGTAAATAAGCTATAATTATAAGATTTTTAAACTTGCTGTTAGTCCCGATAAGGAGAAGATCCAGCAAATAAAAGCAAAAGTATAAAAAAAAAAAAAATGTATATTAATTTTTTTTTGGCATATATAAAAACGAGCGGGGGTTGGCGAGCGAAGCGAGCAGGGGGCGGAGCCCCCTAGTATATAATAAATTAACATATATAAAAAATTTAATATATTTCGTCACAAAATTGGATATCAGAAATTTTGTGGCATGGAAATGTTTTCGTCACTAGACTTTTACCGCGTAAAGAGGTTTTTTTGGGGGATATCAGAAATTTTTGCAATCGCCTCTGCTTTTGACAAAACTACTTTGTCAAAAGGTATTTATAAATGATAGCCCGAATTCTTATTTAACGAAAATGAACTGTCTGGCAACACTGGGTACACATGCAATGCACAAGTATAAAGATAAATTTTCTGTTTGCAATATTAAGCAATTAATTAATTATATAGTAAAGAAGAATAAATAAAATAAATTTACAGAGAGACTCTAATGCTTAACTCATTTGAACAAATTATAGTCGCGTTGTCACATAACAAAACTAAACTTTCTGGCAGCACTGGTTACTTTAAGCACTGGTTGAGAGCACCACTTGCAAGCAGTTTATTTCCGCATTACGCTCCAAGCAGTGTACATACTGCACATGTACATGCAGTAGTGTAAAGGTTAAAGGTATATTCAGTAGATAGGTAATTTCTCGCTCAAACGAATTTTGACAGATATGTGTTATATGTCAAAAGACGCGGAATTAAATTGTCTACAACATACTACATATTTAAAAGTGATTTGATGTGTAGATTTTTCTTAAATCGCCAAAATGTGGAGAAAAATACCTTATTTCACCTGTGGCTGTTTACCTATTTTCTTAAAAAAAAAACTTTGAAGGTATGTCTAAAAGCCCTTCAAAATACCTTTTCACCGATATATAGATCGCATCTGTAGCTTCTATAGTTTGGATGCTATGGGGGTTTCAATTTTAGCGGTTTTTAGCGATTTCCCGCTAAACTAGCGATTTTTCGAAAAAGTCGTAAAACAAACGTTTCTAGATTTTTGAGCGGGAACAAGTCCTCATTCAAACTTTTAAGCTAAAACAACGATTTGATCTATACAAACAAACAGACAAACAAACAAACAAACAGACTGACTTTTCATCTCGTTTTGAGAAGGGCACCAAAAATTTCAAAATAATTTATCTTTTGAACCAGTAGTCGGATTTTGATGATTGAGGTGTCATTCGACACGTATTTTTATGAGAAATATTAAAAAATTAAAAATGTTGACCAAAAGGCTCCAACGGCCCCACTAGCTCCAATAATTTAAATTTTGCTCCTTCCACTTACACCTGTTTATCTCACGAACCAGGTGAGTTTTTAAAAGTCTTAGTATGCACATTTGTAAGTTAAGTTGATACCTTTCGATCGGTATATAGCTCGACCTGATCGGACAGTCATAGCAAATTTTCCATTCTCTTCCTGTGTATATATGCTAGTCGCTTTCGCACACTTCGTGCTGCTTTCGTCACTAGCGCGGACTGCCGTCCGCAGTGATTTCTTGCAGCATTAGCAATTCTTCTTACTTGTGTTGGCGGAATGGCAAAGCATACTTTGCTTAGTGCATACAGTTCAGGATCAGACGACTTTCTTTCTCTCCAGAAGTTCAATACATTGACATTTGCTTTCATGTAAGGGAGTTTTAGTGTTTCGATTTTTGTAAAAACATCCGTGCATTCATCTACTGGCGACATCGTAGATTCCAAATAGCTGTCTAACAAGTCGAACTCATTATTTTCCAGCCCTTCTTCAAGACTTATACAATTAACTGAGGTTGTTGAGGAATTAAGTTTTGGGTTATTTGCTTTAATTTTTTCCCACAAAGCTTTTAAGAAGTGTACAGCATTTTTTTTCTGACTCGAGGAGAGAATTTGTTGAAATCTCGGGTCTAAGTATAGGCATGCATCAAATCCCACATTCGATATAAGTTTTTCGGTTCGCGTTTCTATGCTTTTAATGAGGGTTTTACCAATTTCAAAACCAATCGAATTTTCGCTATCTGACCGTGATTGTAAAATTTCTTTTGTTGTCAATTTACATGTGAGCCATAAAGCGTAGAAATTGCCGTAGTGCAATTGCTCTTCTTGGAACTTCACAATAGTTTTTTGCAGTGGATTCATAATGCAAGTGTAGCTATCTATGAACTCCCACAACATAGAAGTAGCGTCGAAATTTTCATCATCAGTTTTATTTTCGATTGCTTCAATTTCGCTCAATACATCCTTAGCTTTGTTTAGTCGATCGATCATTTCATATGTTGATCCCCACCTTGTAGGACAATCCAATTGAGGCAATTTCAGTTTACTAAAGTCAAATGCCTCACGGTATCCATGTGACGGCTTACGAATGTATTTCGTCATGTTGCGACATTGAAGTAAATAGCTTTTAATGTCTGCCTTTTTTGAAACATCAAGTGCGCAAAGTTGTGCAGTATGTGCTGCACACCGGCATATTTGTATATTACCCACGTGCAATTCTTCTGAGTTCTCAAAATTATCAATTTTTTTAGTGTAGTCTATGTTCTTTTCCACTTCCTCTGAGCCTTCAAAATCATCATCAGCTATATAACTATGTGATAATATTTTTGTTGTTTTAATCATATTAGCTCCATTGTCTGATGTAATTGAAATAATTTGATTCAATCGGATGTTGTACTTATCCAAAGTAGCTATAATTTCTTTGGCCAGATTTTTAGATGTACTTCCACTAGCGCCTTTAATTTCAGACATGCCTAAAATCCGGGATATAATTACATTTTCATTAATAAATTGCGCACTTATTCCAAAAATATTACGGCTAAGCCGAGTTGCGCTATCTATTTTTAAGGACAGTAATCGGCCCTGCATTTCTTGTTGCATTTCGCTGCGTATGTTTTCCGCCGCATGTTTTAGCATGTTTTTGCATTTACTGCCATTTAGCTTAAAGCTTTTTCCACTCTTTTCCGTAAGACCGTGACAAATCGGATCAATTATATTTCTCATGTTTACCGAATTTAAAACATTGAAAGGTACGCTTTCTTCTGTCACCAGTCCTATGTACGAACGAATTAACTGTTTTTTATTTATTTTAACTTTAACTATTTCTTTTCTGGGTTGTGTAATGTTTTCAATGAACTCCTCGTCTTGTAATTCTATTTTTATTTTGTGCACTCCAACAATGTGTTTTTTTAAATTAAATGTACGATCTTTTTTTAATGAGCGATTACACGTTTTGCACTGCACATATGTCCCATTGTCTTCAAAATATGTAAAAATGTTAAATGAGTTTTTCCTCGGAGCCATGTTTACGCAAGAGATCAATTAACCTTACTGCGCAATTAAAAAAATTCAATAAGTGCATGTCTACCAAAACAAAATATAGCGGTAAAATCTGATATGCGGCAAAATACTTAGAAAAAATACTTACTGCTTAGAGAGCAACTACAAAGAGCGACTACGAAGCAGAAACGATAGCAACAACAGAAGGGAAAGAGATAAAGAATGCATATGCTCTCTCGCATAAGCACAAAAATAATTTTCGTTCGCTCAGCTTGCATCTAGCTGTCGATGCTTGCGCTCTTACTACAACTACAAATAGTCAGCCGCACATTTTTTGCTGATGCTTTTACTCTGTACTCCGACGTTCTGTGCTACAAAGCAGAGCAGAAGAACAACCGTTTTGTTTTTGTGCTCTCTGCTGTGCTTCAGAGCCGATCGAAATCAGAGCAATAGCGGCAGCAAAGCAATATTTTCTTTGAAATTGCTGCTATGTAGCAGCAAATGCAAATACTGCACTGCACATTGGGCGGAATTGCCCGTTTTTTGGCAAAAAGTCTAAATTCTATTTTATAATATTTTTATGGTTATAATATTTTTTCTAGTAAGTAATTGTCCCTCCTCATCGAAAACAATAAATTTAAATTTTATTATGCAACACTCGTTTAACACCAGCCCTTCAAACTCAGCTGTTTGAGCCATGCGGTGTCTGCATGTGGTCCGATTTGAAAATTTCATATTTGTTTGTCAGTCTCCCATTTTTAAACGGTTTGAAGAATCTAAATAGTTTAAAATGGAAAATAATCACCAAGGTGTGTAGAAAAGAGTTATATATGTGTTTAATTATATGTGCTTTTGTTTCGTTATGTTTTCAATGTTATAAATAAACCATAATTTTTGTCGAATCTAACCTCAATATAGCTGTGTTTCGTGGAGTATATCTAGCAAGATAAACGTGGATTATAAAAAGTGCTTATGTGGTAGGATGCGTTATTATGTATATATTTATGTAGAGTTTAAATCATAAGCGGAATTTTGCGGTTTTTCGAAATACTCCAGTAGAAGTTGGTGTGTTTTTATGCTTGAAAATTGGATATTTCCCAGGTGTTAGATGGGGAGGGGGGTAGGAACATGGTCAAATGAAAAAACAAAGAAAATTATAAATTCTAGTTTAGTCTGATTAGCAATCATGCAAAGTTTGAAATATTTTCCTTTATATTGAAGCTTTTTAAAAAAAAATATACATTTTTCAATGAGTCGTGGAAAAAGCGAAAAGGAGGTCCATTTTTTTTAGGTCCAACTAAAAAAACGAAAAAATTATAAATTGTACTTTAGCCTAACTAAGATTCATGCCAAGTTTCAAGTCTCTAGCTTTACATTACGATTTTATATAAATATATTACACTTTTTTTTCATAGTCGTAGTGGGAGGGGGAGGTGAAAGCATGGTCCAAATCTAAAAAAAAAAAATTCAAAATTCACAAATAATATGAATAGGAAATTCTCCAAGTTTCAAGTTTCTAGCTTTAAGATTAGAGTTTTTGCCAAAAAACGGGCGATTCCGCCCAATGTGCACTGGGGCAACGCAGCATGTAAATGAATAAGAGGGGAATACACAATTGCATTTTGATGGGACTAATAACATTTTGAGAACTCTTTTCGGCATTGAATGATCTGATTATTTTGTTGGCAGCCCTTTCACAACTTCTTATTTATTGACAGGGCGCAGCCAAAGCATATGAAAAAATGTCTGGCGATTTTGATATTGCACACACGCATAAGCACATATACCTTGCTGTGGAGAAACATTTGTGTAACGAGCGTATTTTTTTTTTGTGTAAAAAGCTGGTTTAGTTTGTGCCTTTAGCTGATCGGAGCTGCACGGAAATAAAACTAAAGCTTGTGGCACTTGGCCGTGTATTGGCCAATCACGCACGGTAAAATAATGGAGAAAAGCAATGGCACTTTCAATAAAAAATTTAACTACCAAAAGCAGGCGTGCAGTTGAGAGAGCGAGCGAGCGAGGCGACGGTCGAAATGCGATTCATCAGGTAATTATGGCCCACTGGCCCATTTGACAGTGTAGTTTGCTACCGGCTGCCTGCCCACCCACTGGCAACCGGCAGCAGTTCCGACTCGGCGTGGCCACGGCATTGCCGGGCAGTCTGAGTGGTGCACACACTCCCGTCCAAGTATATTGCGTGTGTGCACCGGCGCAGTCGCAGCTTGCAGTGGTACTCGGACGCTGCACGCTGACGGGGTCCGTAGCGCCACCCAACCACCCTTTTTTCTGTTGTTGCTACAGAGAGTGCTGGCGCGCGAGGAGAGGCGCGGGCAGCCCAGACTGTACGGAATTTATGTTGTGATGTTGGCGGGGCGACCGACCGCGGTTCCCCCCCCAACCAACGATGGCACATTTCCGTCCGCATCTAGCTGAATCCAGCCTTGTGGTGGTGGGGCTAGCGGTTGTGGTGCCATCGGTTGTGGGGCCAGTGGTTGTGGGACCAGTGGTTGTGGGGCCAGTGGTTGTGGGGCCAGTGGCTGTGGGGCCAGCGGTGGTGGGGCCAGCGGCTGAGCCATGGGCTGCATCGGCGCCTGCGCTTGTCGGGCCTCATTCTGGATCGGCTCCTGAGCCACGCCTAGCCCTCTTAGGTCTTCCAATCTCACGCACCCTGCAGGGGCAGCAGCAGATGCGGTGCTGATGGGAGTTGGAGCGGCCTCCCACCCTTGGCAACATTTACCACATTGTGTGTGGCAAGGGCATTGACAACGGCTGAATGAAGTTGGTGGCGGCCCAAATTGGCGCCACCCACCATAGTCGCGGCCACGGCCACGACCGCGAGCATTCCACTCCGGCTGCCACTTCTGAAATTAAAATAACAATAATTTTTGCTAAAATTATTTTTAAAGTTAATATATCTTAAGATATATACTTACATACAAACGTCCTTCTTGCTGGTACATTTTGCTATGATCGTTACAAGGGATGGCAAGCACAAAACTTAGAGACGTATCGATACACAAGCCGATTATCGATATTACTATTGAATAAAATCATGTATCGATATTCAAAGAACCTCAACTGCGCGTAGATGGACACTTTCCTTTTTTTTTTTTATTTTTATTCAATGTTAAGTTTAAATATAATATTTTATTGAATTAAAAACTATTCCATAACTTTATTTTAAATTTACATATATTTATACATTTCATATTTAGCAATCAAATACTATCGATATTGCAGACCGATACTTAAATATATTTGCTGTACATTTTTTTATTTAAAATTGAACAATTCATTTCATACAATAAAAATAATAAAAGCACATAAAGTACAATAAAAATGCATTGCAGTTTTTTTTTTTTTTTTTTTTTTTCGTAAAAAATTTGTATATTTTATTTAAACAGGTTTTCTGCTACCTTTAGTGGCAACTTAATCTAGTTTTACATATAAAAAATGCATTGCAGTAAGATTCGAATAGTTTAATTTATTTGAATCACTGCGGACGGCAGTCCGCGCTAGTGACGAAAGCAGCACGAAGGGTGCGAAGGCGACTAGCATATATACACAGGAAGAATGGAAAATTTGCTATGACTGTCCGATCAAGTTGAGTTATATACCGATCGAAAGGTATTAACTTAACTTACAAATGTGCATACTAAGAGTTTTGGAAACTCACCTGGTTCGTGAGATAAACAGGTGTAAGAGGGAGGGGAAAAATTTAAATTATTGGAGCTAATGGGGCCGTTGGAGCCTTTTTGAATTGTTTTTTTTTACTATTATAATCAAGAATACGCGTCGAATGACACCTCGATCATCGAAATCCGATTACTGGTTCAAAAAATAATTAATTTTGAAATTTTGAGTCGCCTTCCGAAAATGAGATGAAAAGTCAGTCTGTCTGTTTGTTTGTTTGTTTGGATCAAATCGTTGATTTAGCTTAAATGTTTGAATGAGGACTTGTTCCCGCTCAAAAATCTAGAGACGTTTGTTCTACGACTTTTTCTAAAAATCGCTAGTTTAGCGGGAAATCGCTAAAAGCCGCCAAACTTAAAACCCCCATAGCATCCAAACGATAGAAGCTACAGATGTGATCTATATATCATTTAAAAGGTATTTCGAAGGGCTATTAGGCATACCTTCAAAGTGCCAAAATTTTGTTTAAAATAATTTATATGTAAAACTTAAGATTATTCGTCACAAAATTGAATATCAGAAATTTTGGGGCATGAAAATGTTTTCGTCACTAGACTTTTACCTCGTAAAGAGGTTTTTTTATGGGATACCTATCATATCTCATAACAAAATACTTTTGGTAACCTCCCCAATGAGTTACCAAACGTCCACCAATTATTTTCTCATGCTTCCATAGTTGCTCTTTAAATTTTTTAATCAATCGCTTTTTAGCCTGAAGAAATACTTCTGTACCTCTTTCTGATGGAGTTAAAAATCTTTTCGGCTTTTCATCCATTCTAATATCCTCATCCCCATATTCATCTTGATCGCTAAGATTACTTGATGAACTTACATCCACTGATGCTTCTGTGGTGGTGGTGGTGGTGGTGTTGTTTACTTCAATGCTTCTCACTGATGTTGATGGGGTAAAATTATTACTATTATTTTTTAAACTATTTTGTTCATCATTAACATTATCATTTTTTGTAGTTGTTGTTGTTGGAGTTGTTGTTGGAGTTGTTGTTGGAGTTGTTGTTGTTGTTGAGATGGTAGCGTTGTTGATGAGACTGATGTGTTCTTCATACTCATAATCATCAATATGTATGGGATTTATAGTAGTAGTACTAGTAGTTGATGTTGTTTTTGGTGTTGTATATGGAGATGATGTTGTTGTTGGTACATATATTGTTGTTGTTGATGTTCTTAAAGCGGTTGGTGTTGTGGATGTTGCTGTTGATATAGTGGTTGGTGTTATTGTTGTTGTTATTGTTGTTGTTTTTAAGTTGTCTAGTCTGTTAGAATCATTATACTCCTTAAATAAACTGCTATTCTTAAAAACAGCTAGCTTTAAAATCATCAATACGATCTCATTTGAAGGTAATTTAATAGCAACAGGTTGGTCTATTTGATCGTTGTATAATGCCTCCAGATATCACCGCATACATTTTCACTGTATTTAAACATACTAAACACAACAACACAAAAACTTTGAAAATTGATTTCATTTTAATTTTTTAATGTTCAACGATTCAACACAATATATTCAAATATTCTTTGTGAACACTAGTTCCACAACTGATGAGAATTGAATAAAGCTCCGGCCCTTTTATACGTTCTAATGAAGACGATTTTACAATACATAACGCACTCACACACCCATTCACCATCAATGTATATAAATATACATAATCAAAGTCTTAATTGAAAATGTGTTCACATGTGGGCAGTCATAAAAGTGTATATGTAATCTTTCAGCTGCCAACAACATGTACACATAAACACACGCACAAGCAGAATTTCTTTATGCTCACATTAGGCTTTGTAATCTCACACCCCACATAAATTGTTGTATGTACATATTTACAACACACATGTCTGTATGAGGGGAACCATGAAATATGTTTAATCTATTTTTGTTAGCTTTCATGTGCGTGTGTGTTATTTGGAAATTTTCCTTAATGTTTATTGTTTTTTTAACCTATAAATTAAAATCTATTTCTGTTAATTTTCATGTGTGTGTGTGTGTGTGTGTGTGTGTGTGTGTGTGTGTGTGTGTGTGTGTAGCTCAATATGTTATACAATGTCTTTCATATCTATCCAGCTATCTTCACTTTTTGGAAAGCCCAACCAACGCACCAAGGCTCTTTTTCCGTCTCGCTTCAACACTTTTTCAACTAGATATGTATCGGGGAAACGAGTCTTTTTTATTTCTTCTTTATAGAAACACCCTTCAATTGGATTCCCCTTTTGATCTTCTAACAAATATGTTGTTGGATATGTGTTTTTCACTGTTCTAATTTTAAAAATTTCTGTTGACCAATTTGGGGTGTAGCCCTTCTCGAATATATGCTTGTATTTACTTATACGCACATTGTCTCCATTACGCAACTTGCTTCCAGTGAATATTTTCAAATGATTGTATACCGTATTCAAAATTTTTTTTTCATTGGATGAATTAACCTCAATTGGACTCATTTTTATTGTTCTATGTACTCGGTTGTTGTAATCATCAATTAAACTTTTATACATATCAATCCATTTATATTTTCCATTAAAACTAAATTCACGCCACATGAGCTCTTTTAGCGTTCGATTAAATCGTTCAACAATTGATGCCTTTAGGGTACTAAATGTTGAATAATGATTTATTTTAAACTGGTTTGTTAATACCTTAAATTGTTTATTGAAAAACTCAGTGCCGTCATCTGTTTGCAGGTTCTTGGGAGCACCACGTCCTGATTTAAATATTTTCTCCATTGCCTGAGCAACTTCTTTAGCGGTTTTTGATTTTAGTGCTTCACCCCAAGCATATTTAGAAAAAGTATATATTACTGTCAACAAATAACGATAACCATTATTGGATGAAGCATACGCCCCCATTTCAACCAAATCCGCTTGCCATAGATCGTTTATCCCCTTTGTGACAACTCTACGTCGTAGAAAATTCTTGCGGGAGGGTCTATGTAATTCAGTAATAACATCTCGTTTACTCATAGTTTAGTAGTTGGTAGTTGAAATTGTTTGTTTTTTCAATTAGCTTTTTTTGGGTTGACTCATATATTTATATGTATATTCCTCAAGACTTTTTATTTGTGCAATTAGATTTGAAAAGATTTTATCAGTGCTCTCTAATCTATCTTCAATTTGTTTAATTCTGATTTCCACAGCTCCAACTTTGGTATTTAGTGCTTGTGTTATTTTATCGTTTACTTCGAATCTGAAGCTTTTTAAAGTTTCATCAACGTATTCTGTAAGTGGTGTAGATACCATTTTTGTTATAGTATCTCTTAATTTCTCAATGCTTTTATCAAGATAGTCTTTTATTACTAAATCGTTTCCCTCTATCGGTCCACCACAATTTTTTATACGTTTCTGTTGAGCATTCAGATTACCGTCACTATCAATGTACAACCCCACACCAGTTCTATTGCCTCTTTTCAAGGTTTCTGAATGCTCCTTATCATTAATAAAATGACCGAACTTGTCAACAGACATACTGATTATAAATGTAATTGTCAATTGTATAACATATTTATAGATATTAGTATATTATCTTCGCCTCACGCAGTTCTTCTATTATCGATATAATTTCATTATTATGATTAGTATTACCAGCTGTTTTTGAGGCTAATAGAAGCTGTAATCGTTCAACTAATTCATTGGCATCATCCCAATACACATAATTTGGCTTTGATGATTGTAGGGTCATAAGCCCTGAACCTGTTTTTGAACGGTTTGGTGTAGACATTGCTGTGGGAATTGAGTCAGTACTTATAAGAGGCTTGATAATTTTTATATATTTTTGTGCTCGACTCCCCTTCACTTGTTTATTTGGGTTGTAATCTCTTCTATACACGCTAGTCTCATTTAAAATATGTTTATAAGTTTCCAAATCATTTTTGTTATAGTCTGTAGGCTTATTATGGAAAATTAATGAGTATAGACCAGGGGTAAGGGGCCAACTACTTCCACTCGACAATTTAATTTTCTTATTATTTATATTTAATGTACTGTTCCCCAACATTAAGGAACGAGAATCTGATGTGCTTCTTCTAGGTCCATAAGCGTTATCCAAAAGTTTCTCTCTCTGTAGCTGACTGATATTAAGGTTTATTTCATCATCCTCTGACTCTGCTTCAATCTCCGATTCAGATTCTGTGTCTGCTTCAATTCTCGAATGTGAAAAGTAATTTGTTTCATCATTATCTGTTTCACTGTCTTCACTTGTAGAATTTTTTAAATTTGAATTATCATTTGGAGAGTAGGCTTCTTCTTCCCAGATTAAACTCTTATTATCATCAACTGTTTTACTAGTGAATTTAGGTTTTATCGGAGTTATAGTCTTATGTAATTTTGACTTTTTATCCTCATCGTCTTCGACTTTCACAACTTTTTTTTTTTATTTTCGCTAACTAGTTCCTGTAAAGGCTCTGTTATCGGTTTAAAAGTTTTCTCCAATTCAACCTCAGTTAGAGTTTTCCTTTGTTTGAGAAAATCGAATTTTCTTTTTAAGGCACTTCTAGCCTTTGCCAACTGACTTAAAATATGTTGACTCATTATTATTTAAGTCTGAAAACGAAATGTGGACAATGGGATATAACAACTGAAACTGGGTTAACGAAATAGAATCACTTCAAACAACCTCGATTTTCTTTACTGAGAATAACCTGTTTAAAGTAAACAGTTCTGACGTAGGTATATAGTAGTTTGTTCAAAGTATATAAAACAACATGTAAACTGTTTGCTGTTGTTGTTGTTGTTCGTCTCATTCATCTATGTATGTATGTGATCACTCTCCAATCACTCAATTCATACTGTTGAGTAATGAAAATATATTTCAATATTTATAATATATTTTTTCCCTTAAATTATAGCTGAAAGTAGAAAAAATAAATCCCATTGTTCCCAAGAAAAAAAGTTATTATTTTTTTTTTAAATTTCTTTATTTATTTATCTTTTATCATTTTTTTTCCTTAAATTATAGCTGAAAGTAGAAAAAATAAATCCCATTGTTCCCAAGAAAAAAAGTTATTATTTTTTTTTTTCTAAATTTCTTTATTTATTTATTTATCTTTTATCATTTTTTAAGAAAGATACATTGTTTCAAATAGATATATATATTGATTAGAAAATTCTACAATGGAACCATCAACTTCAACATGATTTGCCCATTTTGTTTTTTCACGACGTAGTAACGTCGATCCACCACCAGATCGATGAACTCATCCGTCATGTTTGCATACCTATTCGGGAGGAATAGATTATAGTCCTCCAACTCCAGTTTTATTGTTTTTCCATGTATTGTAGTTTTCCGCTCTGCCCTCAAAATGGGGTAGACTACGTCCACTTCCATCTTGGTTTTCGATAGAATCTGCTTGATATTATGCCGGTTGAACTCCTCCATCACCCTGATGTGTGCTGCATTTTCAGCAAACAGGGCGTCGAAGTCGCTGTCATTAAATTCAGGTTGGTTCATGATGAGATGTTGTCTTACTGTTGTTGTTGTTGTATCTGTTTAGCTGTTGCTGTCGCTGTTGAAGCTGTTGCTGTCACTGTTGAAGCTATTGCTGTTGAACCTGTTGCTGTTGAAGCTGTTGCTGTTGAAGCTGTTGCTGTTGGAGCTGTTGTTGTTGAAGCTGTTGCTGTTGCTGCTGTCTTCCTGGAGCTGTTGCTGCTGTCTTCCTGGAGCTGACGATCGGTGTTTATTCTCGAACTTACTTTTGACTTGTGTGACTTGTCTCAATTTTGACTTCGTCTTTTATAGTTAGTCAATAGTACACCCCACACTACTTTTGAAGACTCAATCTTAAAACACCCTTATTTTTTATTTGAGTCTTAGAGGATTAAATTGAACCGTCCCTCCCACTGTTATGTAATAGTAAAAACTTAAGGCACAGGTGTCCACAGTTGTATGTATTAAAACGTTGCACTCTCTCATAATTATAACTTATTCGATTTCCCAAGTATTTCACAACCTCTTTTGGTGGTTGCAGGTTCCCAAAACTATCAAAGTATTGTACCAAGTTTCCATTTTTATTATAAGCTACCCAATGTGTGCCGTTTGACGAAGAAACACCCAAATTTATGACACCACATTCCTTACTGTAAGGTGTTTTTGGAAGTGTATCCCTCATAAATACATCACGAAAATGGGGGATATATTTTCGACCAAAATTTTCAATGTCTAAATTTGTTAATGCTCTTTTGGGTAGCCTTTTTAATAGTTTTTTTGTTTCTTTATTCCAGTACCCTTATTGTAAGGTTTGTTTTTCCTCCCCCATCATCCAACTGTTTTTTTGCTGTCCGTGCGTTGTTAATCGCATTAACAACAGCTGCACTTCCAGAGGCTAGACTTCCGAGTGCACTCAATGCAGTCAGAATTGGTACAAGTGGTAAAAAGCCTCCAACTTTGGGTACAGTAATTACACGTGGAACTCTAACATTTTTCTTACTACCCATTGTTTCGCGTATTGTTTTGCGTGCAATTTTAATTGCATTCATTATATCTAGAGGTTTTTGTTTTTTCAATTCTCGACTAGCTGCACTAACCACAGACGACAAACTCTTCTTTTTCATTTTTCCATGTCGTTTTGCACCCTTCTTCTTCACACCCATTCCAAATTTTTTCTTTGTCTTCATGATATTGGCTACCATATATGCTGCTGCTCTCTCACCAAAGGTACTATCTTTAGCCTTGACACGTTCCCAAGCTCTATTGAGCAATTCTGTGTCTGCCTTATGACGTTCACTCAAATCCTTGTGCTTTTCGTATGCAATGTCATGCACCCTACAAGCCTCGTCCAAAGGATTTATTCCACGATCACCCCGTTTCAAACGTTGCTCTAGCTTTGTACCAGGTCCACAGAAATTGTAACCAGGAATGTGGGCTTCAACCGGTAGTATGTTAATTAATTTGTTTACAAGACCACTGCCTCGTTTACAAGACAAATTATGACTGATGTAATTATAAAAACGTTTACCCATTATATGCTTGTTTAATCATTGATAGTTTCTCATTGAATGAACACATTGAGAGGAAGTATGCGTTTAATAAAGCAAAAAGAAAATATTATTGTTAGAAATATTGAGGGGAATAATGCTACTGAAAAGCTACCTCCACGTCATAGTACTCTCTTACCCAACACAATAAGAGCATTGATTGTTGGTCCGTCCAACTGTGGCAAGACAAATCTTATGTTTAGTCTAATTGAAAGTCCCAATGGACTGAAATTTGAAAATATTTACATATTTTCAAAGAGTCTATACCAACCCAAATATGAGTACTTGGAAAAGCTAATCAAACCAATTAAAGGTATGGGTTATCATACATTCTCACAGAATGAAACAGTTTTACCGCCCAGTAAAGCCAAAAACAATTCCATTATGATTTTCGATGATGTTGCATGTGAAAAACAAGATAATATTCGTTCATATTTCTGTATGGGACGACATAAAAATATTGATTCATTTTACTTATGTCAAACTTACACCCATATACCAAAACATCTTATACGCGACAATGCAAACATGATTATAGTGTTTAAACAAGATGACCTAAATATGCGACATATTTATCGTGATCATATCAACACAGACATGAGCTATGATTCATTCAAGAAAATTTGTCAAAAATGCTGGAACGATAAATATGGTTTCCTGTTAATAAGTAAAGACGATGACATGGACAAGGGGCGATATAGAAAGGGTTTCGATCAGTTTATTATAATTTGAAAATGTGTTTAAATATAAGTTTAAGTGTTATGATATTATGTTCAGTTTAACATTAGATTTCACAATGAGTAGATCATTAACATTATCGATAAATGGAAACAGTTCCATTATAAATACAAACTATTTCCCACCGATTGAATTGAATGGACAATATGAGTGTGCACTAGTTGACTTTTACATGTACAACTCAATTCCCAATGTTGATACAAGCAACAATCTTTTTCACATTGGAAAACAAGTAATCACTATCCCCATCGGTTCATATGAACTCGATGATATTGTTGAGTTTATTTACTCACAGCTTAAAGGTACTGAGCTTGAGAGTACTGTTATAATTAAGGGAAATAATAATACACTTCAAATGGAAATCTCTAGCCGTAAAGAAACAATATACTTTAATAAGAGAAACACAATTGGTGAATTGTTTGGTTTCCATCAAAATGTACTCAAACCACATCCTACTAAAACTTATCTATCCAATCAACCAATAAATATATTTAAAATTAACACGATTCGTTTGGAGTGTAACATTGTCAGTGGCTCATATGTAGATAACACACCAAATCATATATTATATGAGTTTGGAATCAATGTCCCTCCAGGCTATAAAATGAATGTAATACCTCACAGTCTCATTTACTTACCAATCAACTGCAGAGAAATAAGCACACTATCAATACGTTTAACTGATCAGAACGGGAATTTGTTGAATTTACGTGGTGAAAACGTAACACTTCGATTACATTTGCGAAAGATAGAATGATTATATATAATAAAAGACCTGACGAATCCCACCAACCTTGCACTTCTAGTTGTAAAGCTAAAGGAAGAGGATCAAACCGAACGAGGAGCGCTTTAACATTAAAAAATAAACTGTTTTTAAAATCATTGGGTTTCAAACTTCGAGTATAACAAGGACGAAAACAAAAATGAATGAAATATTAAATGTTCGTGAAAAACCTTTCTCAGACGAAAGTATCTCGAAGAAAGAATATCACACCTATTCATCATACCAACAGACATTTAAACCAAATGATGAAATTCGAATTACTATCCAAAATCAAGACTTGTATGTGTTACCTCATGAGAGTTTTCTTAATTTTCAAGGAACTATTAAACAAGTAACAGCCGAAAACACTGCTACATTAGATGGTGTTAATGCTGCATTTAAAAATAATTGTATGGCATACTTTTTGGATGAAATAAGATATGAAATAAATGGTTGTGAGATTGATAGAACGCGGTTCGTTGGTATCACTACAACCCTCAAAAACTATCTCTCATTGACTAACCTTAATAGTCGAATTCTTCAAAATTCTGGATGGGGCGGAGGAAATGATATCCAATCAACAGGTCATTTTAACTTTTCCATTCCCCTTAAATATTTGTTGGGATTTGCCGAAGACTATACAAAGGTTATGTTAAACTGTAAACATGAACTTGTATTATTACTAACCAAAAATCTGGATGACGTGTATTACAAAACTAGGGGTAACCAAACACATCAATTAGAAATGACAAATATATCTTGGAAAATTCCACATGTAACTCCAAGTGATGTTGCAAAAATAAAAATGTACGATATTATAAAAAGTGGTGTTAATCTATCGCTTGCATTCCGCAGTTGGGACTCATATGTCAATCCCAAACTAGTTCAGGGAACACATCATGTTTGGAATGTTAAGCTAGCTGCTAACCGAGAACGTCCCCGGTTTGCAATAATAGCCTTTTCACTAGATGGAGCACTAATAACAAACAATTTATCAAACTTGAAAGTACACTTGAACTCTGATACATATCCCTATGATGATTTAAATGTTGATTTTAGTCAAGGACGTTTCGCTCACCTGTATGAAATGTATGCAAAGTTCCAAACTAGTTACTACAATCGTGAAGCAGTTCCATTTTTAACACCAACAGATTTTAAGAATAGGGCACCAATTGTTGTGATAGATCTATCATATCAAAATGAAACGGTAAAATCTGGTCCCATTGACGTGAGAATTTCAACGGAACTAAGAGAAGTAAGCAACCCAAATACCCAAGTATATTGTCTACTCATACACGATCGTTTAGTTGAATACAATCCATTGAGTGGTTTAGTTCAAAGAATTGTTTAACAATATACAGATACAAAATGGATGAAGATATTGTTGCAATCGATGTTCAAGGATTTTTTGATAATTATAACAAGTTTGTTCTAAAGGAAATTGGAATAGTATTTAATAATGATTCGAAACTTGATAATCATTTTATTATACGAGCACCATA
>JBAMBK010001423.1:0-146704 GCA_037043435.1 Drosophila suboccidentalis
TACACGTTGATTCTCAGTCAGTCAGTGAGTCAGTCAGTCAGTCAGTCAGTCAGTCAGTCAGGACAAAGAATTTTATATATATAGATATAGATATTTTCATATTAAATTATCCATGGCATAATAATAAACAAAAATAAAAAAAACACGTGCCAACATTCAAACGTTCAGAAGGCTGAGCATGAACACGATTGATGTGTTCATCAGCATGAGTTGATTTTTACTCAACGCTGTGTTTCGAACAGTGAGTGGAGTTGAGTAAGACTTGTGCGTATGAGTAAATCAAGAAATCTGATACAGGCCTGTTCCGGATTTCACTTGTTTTTTGCGAATTTCAATCAGCAAGATTTGACCGAATTTCCCTTAAAATTCCTTTAAATTTCCTGCGAATTACCCTTCGAATTTCCCACCCACATTGTGCTGAGTAATTTTTAGCAGAACAGTGCTGGAAAATGTTCTGAGCGAATCAGACATTTGCGTCAAAAGAATTTCCGCCTGTCAAAAAGTGTAATTAATTCATCATAAATTTATTTAATCAGAAGTGGAAACCTTTTTCAAAGGTAAAACCTACTTTTGTTATATCTTGTGTATTTTTGAAAGCGCGGGTTGATTTCAGTGTATTTGCAGAGTATTCAATCATACCAAATAAAACTCACTGTTTTGCGCAGTGCCGAATGCAAAAATTTTGTTTAAAATAATTTATAAGTAAAACTTAAGATTATTCGTCACAAAATTGGATATCAGAAATTTTGGGGCATGAAAATGTTTTCGTCACTAGACTTTTACCTCGTAAAGAGGTTTTTTTATGGGATATCAGAAATTTTTGAATAAGACATCAGAAATTTTGAAATTGCAATATTTTTTAACAGTATAGCTTTGTCAACTTTGTTTATTGTTTGTACAAGCTAAAACAAACTGTCCGGCAACACCAAAATCGCAATCGCCAAAATGTGGAAAAAAAACTTTGTTGGTATGCCTAAGAGCCCTTCAAAATACCTTTTCAACGATATATAGATCACATCTGTAGCTTCTATCGGTTGGTTGCTATGGGGGTTTCATTTTTAGCGGTTTTTAGCGATTTCCCGCTAAACTAGCGAGTTTTCGGAAAAGTCGTAGAACAAACGTTTCTAGATTTTTGAGCGGAAATAAGTCCTCATTCAAACTTCTAAGCTATAAGAAAGATTTGATCCAAACAGACAAACGAATCTTCTTCCAATTCTAGGAAAACGTATATATTCAGTTAACTGGTAATATCTTCCAAACCCCTTAGCTAAAAGTTATGTTTCATACATCAAAAAACGCGAAATTTTACAAACTACATTATAATCGTTAGCGGCGTTTTCTCAAAAACCGCCAAAATGTGGAGAAAAATACCTTATTTCACCTGTAGCTGTTTACCTATTTACCTAAAAAAAAAACTTCGAAGGTATGCCTAAGAGCCCTTTGAAAGTTTAGAGCCCTTTAAGTTTGGCGGTTTTTAGCGATTTCCCGCTAAACTATCGGTTTTTCGAAAAAGTCGTAGAACAAACGTTTCTATATTTTTGAACAGGAACAAGTCCTCATTCAAACATTTAAGCTAAATCAACGATTTGATCCAAACAAACAAACAGACAAACTGACTTTTCATCTCATTTTCGGAAAGCGACTAAAAATTTCAAAATTAATTATCTTTTGAACCGATTTTGATAAATGAGGTGTCATTCGACGCGTATTTTTATGAGAAATATTAAAAAATTAAAAATGTTGACCAAAAAGCTCCAGCGGCCCCATTAGCTCCAATCATTTAAAATGTGACCCTCCCACTTACACCTGTTTATCTCACGAGCCAGGTGAGTTTACAAAAGACTTGGTATGCACATTTGTAAGCTAAATTGATACCTTTCGATCGGTATATAATTCGACCTGATCGGACAGTCATAGCAAATTTTTCATTCTTCCTGTGTATATATGCTAGTCGCCTTCGCACCCTTCGTGCTGCTTTCGTCACTAGCGCGGACTGCCGTCCGCAGTGATTGTTGCACAGTGTTTGTTTACAAAAATAATCTGTTCTTTTTTGCATTAAATTACAAACAGTTTTGTCCAAACTTGCATTTAAGAAACAAGAAATTGAATGCATTATTTTGCGCAATGCTTAAAAGCACTTGAATTGTAGTTTATACCAAAATATTTACTAATTTCTTCACATACAAGGGCAGTCCTAATAAAGTTCACAAATACTTTGAGGTATGATGAAACAAAAATTATTTAAAAATCAAATAAATTATTTTTTGTTTATCTGATGATGCTGCATTATTCCTAAAACATTGGAGTATTTTACAAATATTTTGTTTTCACTTTAATTTTATGCTAAGCATGCCAAAATCATCGATTTATCAATTCCGAATTCAAGCTCACTAGCTCAATGTCAAGTGAATTCAATCCGAAATTCAAATTCAAAATCTTGCCGAAAGTGAAAACCGGAACAGGCCTGACAATTTTAATATTGTTGGTAAAATTGTATTTAATTTTTTTATTTTTTTTAATATTGATAATGCACATAAACTGAAAGCCCGTGAACAAACTAAAGTTTGTCAGCTGAGTTGAAGCGAGAGACAGAGACACAGCACGGAAAAAATGTAAAGAGAAAGAGAGAGAGTTGAGTAAGAAAGAGAGGAAAAGAGCTTGGTAAATGTATTTTCTTTTATTGCCGCTGTGGTCGTTGATGCTGGATCCATTGTACACTGTGTTTGCTTTTCAATCGTCCCCGGGTTCGCCTTGGGGTTTCAGAACTTTGAACTTGCCGCAACTTTTAGGTGGAGGGTTGTCGCTGCCGCATGTGACATCGTTTGATTGCTCATGAAATCGATCGATTGTCGAAACGTGTTGATTGTGTATTGTTGTGCCTTGCCAAATGCAAAAGGTCAAAAGTTTGCAACTCGTAAAAAACGGCGTATAAAATAAAGTCACGGTGTTATTTGGAAATCATTTAAATACTTCTGCAGTACATGCATCGAAGCCCTAGGGCGTCTCGTTTGCCACTTGCCACTTGCCAGTGTCCCAGTTTGTCCATGATTAATCACAGCCATAACTGGCGATATGATTGGAGGCACTTACCGTGATTCTGTGATTTGTGCAACGTTTGTGCTACTCGTATTAAAATCATATTGACGGCTCTCCCCCTCAATGATGGATGCGTGTGTGCACTCGATACTCCACGGACTCTACTCGATACTCGTTCGGCACTCATCGTTCCACTCACTAATTAAAGTGACACCCAAGTGTCAACGGCATTTCACAGGACTGGAAGTGCTTTGCCTGTCGTCACATGTTGCTGTTGCTGTTGCTGTATCTGTTGCTCTCGCTGCTTAGGGATGCATGACAGTGACCAAGTTGAGTGATTGATTGCTTCTTGATTGTTGTCAAAGGCATTCGAATCTCGTATATACATATGTATGCCCTGTATCGGGCTACAGATAGACGGGTATCTAACAATTTGCCTTAAATTGTTAACTTAAGGGATACAATCATATGTAAAGTTTTCAGGAGCACAATCTTTTCGTTCAGCGTTCTTTTAAAAAGTCATTATCGAAGCTCGTTGTATTTTAAATAATTTTAATTTTAAATAATTATTACGATCTTTACACATAAGACAGTTAAAACGTTAAATTAAGGCTGCAATCCTCAGCTCATCTCAGAAGTAATTCCATAATGAGTCTGCAATCAGTATTAAATACACAGAGAACAATAAGCCAATCTAATTCTAATCAGAAATTAAACAATGCTCCAGTAATAAACAAGAAAATGACATTTTGGCATCATTAGCTAAAACACTTGGCCATCAAGTGTGATAAATGCACAAAAACTGATGCCAAATTGACCAAAATTATTGTGGACCTCCCGATTTCCTTTCTGTTTGTTTGTTTTGTTTATTACTGTCCTACATTCGCCGCTCCTCTCCCGCTATTTTTCACACTCTATCTCTGTGTACGCTCTTTGCAAATAGGCCGCAAATTAATTGATTGTACATCATTTATAAGGCACGCGCCAGTGCCAACATTTTTGGTAATGTTGTGCAAACACAAAGTTGCGCATACAACGTGTGGGCCCCCAATAAGAAAGAGAGAACAAGTGCGAGTGAAGGAGACGGGGTGAGAGAAAATCCCATCGCAATTGCTATGCAAAATACACGTAAATATAATTTACTTTATTTTGCGCTTTACATTTTGTGGTGCTTCATTGGTTTCCCCTCTACACCCGCTTTTCTTCCTGCCTCTCTTTTTCTCTTCTGTCCGCGCTCTTCCTCTTGCCAATGGGACAAAAACAAATTTCTCACACATTTTTATGGCCGCCTTCGTTTTTGAAAGCATTTGCCAATGCTTTTGAGTATTTCAAATCTAATTTATGACATTGAATCAATTTCAAGTGAATGTGTATGAGTGTGTGTATGGTTTTTCCTCTTGCTTTGTGCTTGTGCTATTTTTTTTTTTGCGGTCAGCGACGATTTTTCATATTTTCTGCAATCTTTTTTTCGCTTGCCATTTGGGCTGCCTCTGACTCTGAGTCCTGGTCTGAGTCTTGGTCTGAGTCTGGTTGCGACTCGCTTTTGATAGCTGCTGTCGATGGCAAGAAATCGCACCCAAGTCGCACAGTAAATACCAAAACGAGCTGCCGCTTTTCCTGCTGCTGTTTCTGTTTTTTTTCATTTTTTTAGTTTGTACCGGACTTGGTCTTCCCCCGGCCAAGTGCCAAATTGAAAATTGATGAATGTCCTTGATTGAATTTGATAGGTGCCAAGCACTCAGTGCGGCTATTAATCTCCGCCTAACTTATGATGTGCCAAAGCCCCAGTCTTCTAGTGTCTTCAGAGCATTATGACTGTGCCATTGACTATGTAACATCGTTAGGAGAAAGACAATGAAATCGAGAAAATGTAATCGAAAAAAGATTAACAGACAACTAATCAACTTCTGCTAATAATATACGACAGATTGGATCTTAAAGGTTTCTTCAACTGAGAGTATAGTAAAGTATAGAGAAATATAAGAGTTCCTGTTAAATTGAGAGGGAGTAGAAGGGACTGAAAAGTATAAAAGTTACTTTATTTTAAAATTCACTGTTCATAATAATCGTTTGGCTTGATGATATATGTATATAAGAAAAGCGATAAGTTAATATACGATTCATTTCACTCAGGAGTAAAAGAAACATAGACAGATAAAGAGATAAGTGTTAGAGATAAGAGATAAGTGTCCTTTGAGCTGAGAGGGTGACTTTAAAAGTTCAGAGTATATTTTTCGTGTGGAAACTTGAATGGCTTCTAATTCTGATGATAACTGGATGTGTGAGAGAGCAGTAGTTTAAAGTATACGAGTCTCTTGGCTAAGAATAGAGAAAGAGAGCAAGAAAGAAGAGCGAGAAGTTTATAAATAAAAGGAAATTAACCCAAGGTATGGAGGATATCCATTATATTCGTAATGGACCCTTGAGTTGTGTGAGACAGAGAAGGAGAGAGGAGAAAAAGTCGAGTCCCTTTCATCCATCCATCTTTCATCCATATTTTGGGCAAATTCTTCTCATGGTCTAATAATTAATTCAAATAAAAAGCGCGACTTTGATTTGCTTTAAAATTTTGTGTATGAGTTTCTTTCGAGTTGGCCTCAATTAAACATGTTGGGCACGTCAGGTTTCAATGACAATGAAGGCGATGGGGAGGGTGAGATGAGGAAGATGAGGGAGGGAGAGGACGGGGACGAGGACGGCGAGTCACGTGCAGCAGATATTGAAAATTGAATCGCTGCCATTAATGCGCACAAATCTTGACTTTCGACGTCAATGCGATAATGGAAGGCAGCGAACTCACCTGAAGGTCGGAGACATAGAGGAGGCGACAGATGGCGGCGGGAATCTGCTTTGAATTTTTCAACATTTCCGCTTATTATTTTACGTGTCGGATTTGCGTGTCACGCAGCCGCCGTGCACTGGGGCATATTCGCATTACAGCTAGAGATAGAGATAGACATAGAGATAGAGATAGAGAGGGAAAACTGCGGAGGAGAGAGAGAGAGGGAAGGACCCTGTGGTGGAGCTCGCTCATGTTTATGCAAATTAAAATATG
This sequence comes from Drosophila suboccidentalis, assembly GCA_037043435.1. Lineage (NCBI taxonomy): Eukaryota > Metazoa > Arthropoda > Insecta > Diptera > Drosophilidae > Drosophila > Drosophila suboccidentalis. The sequence goes on from JBAMBK010001423.1 coordinate 6,092, forward strand.
TGCATTCAAATGCAATAACATTTTAACCAAATTATTTTGCATATTATGCCAATTGCCATTGTTCGATGCCTGGCCAATTTATAATGAATTTTTATTAACGTATTTAAACAAACTGCAACTGTAAATGCGGCTGTAACTGTAACTGTAGCTGGCATTGTGTCAGCTATTACAAATTTACATAAAATTTCAATAAATTCATTGTGTATTTTATCATTTTTTGTTTTTCTAATATTTGTATACGCATTTAGAAAATGCTGACATTTTAATGCTCTTGCCAACTAATAATGAAATTTGTTTTAATATCACTTTTATTTTCACTTATATTTCACTTTTTCTTTTTTTAATTAACTTTTTATTTTTTCAGTTTAGCTTTAAATATAACTACAAATATTTAATATAATTTTTATATTATTTAACTTATACTTCAAGTTTACTTACTTGGTTAACTGCTCTTAGTTGACAAATAAATAAACCCAGTAGTATCTCTCAATTTGAGAATTGATGGTTAAATTCAATTTTCGGATCGTTATTTTATCAATCTAAAAGACATAATCAAAAATAGATTTGAGCCTTAAGCCTGACCATGATGATAATTCGAGGCGTGGCAAAAATTTTATACAAACTTGACCTGCGTGGGGTTTATAGAAGTCTGAGTGCCCAATTTAATTGCCATGGCTCAGACGGAAAGACTGACATGGCTATATCGACCTGGCTGTAGACGTGATCAAGAATAAATATACCTTATAAGGTCTGAGATTCATCCTTCTCCCCTTAATTTTTAGATAACGGGCATATTTATTAATTGTAGTGCTTCCATCTATCTTTAAATTATGGCTTATAGCACACATTAAACCAAAGTGTCACAACTCAAATCTCTAATATTATTACCCTTGCTTACAATCCTTTTAAAGTTTGTATGTAGAAACGGAATCCCGCAGATTAATACAAATACCAATAAAAATAACGCTTGTGAAGTGTTGAAAAATGTATTTAGTTTAATTCGATATCTTTATTTTAAATCGATATCCTATCGACAATTTGAATTTATGTTAATTTACATTGTGAAATATGATTTATCGAACTCGATTATTTTAAGTATTTTGGTATTTTTACATAAAAGTAAGTTGGCAGTTCCGACTGAAAAAATAATGAAATAAGACGCGTGAAGAATAGACGCATAAGATTAAGAACAAAGTTAAAACTGAAAACACGCGCAGTTGTGCAAAGTATTATTTTAATAAACTATTAATAATACGCAAAGTGTTTTATTTGACTGGAAATAACCGACATCTGTATGTGCGACAACAAAAGGATTTTGGAGACGCATCGACCGACAAAATTATATCGAGCGTCTTTCGAGCCGGACATATTTAACATCATTTACATACAGGTACACCAACATGAAGCATATTAAACAAGAATACGTTTGATCTCATTCTAGTTCATTGACAGAAAATCAAACAGATATATTTATCGGCCTATTCATCTTTATTTTTTCACTCTCGCACATTGTACTGCAATGTTACGCTTGTAACAACTCTCCTATATAAATCAATTTGATATTAAAATCCGAATCTGTCAGCTTTTGTTAATAGATAATTTTCTGCTGGTGCTTAGCTAATTCAAGCTGCGCTCCGTTCCCTCCCAACTATTATTTATATTACGCTCATGTACCAAATATTTACATTAGAAAGAGCAAACAAAACAAAGCTCTCTGTTTCGCTCGCTCACTCGCCTTCCCTCTCGCTCTCCGTCTGCATCAGAGTTGGGCAACGTTTTTATGACTGCAGTAACTTTGCGCCATAAAATAGGATTTCCTACTGAGCCTATTCACAACTTTTCGCATTAGACTTAAGCGCAAAGCTCGCCGCCAGCTTCCCCCCTCTAGTGCCCGTCCCCCTCTACAGCCATCCCCACCCGATCACCCGCGACTGTTGCCCCTTTGGCGTGCCCGTCCAAAGGGGTCAACTCGTGGCAATTGCAAAGACAGCGGCGCCAAGCGGCTTGCCTTCTGGCCCGGCCAAAACATACACGCGGCAATAAAAAACCTATACACATGTGAAATGCTGGCGGGATTTATGGACGCCGTGAATTCACATCCGCAGGACCCAGTGGGCGGTGCTCTTCACGACGCGACGCCGGCTTCTAGCTAAACTTTTGTTTTCCTTTTTATATTTTCTTCTTGGCTTTTTTTTGTTTTTAATAACCAGTCAGATAGCGAAACGAACCGCCAGCCGCTTGTGGTCGTCAGCACTGCGGTTAACGGTTTTAAAATAATAAAAAAGTAAAAAACACATAAAAAAAATTGAGCATTTGCAAAGGAATTATGGCACTGAGCAACAAAATGAAGGGAATAAAGGATGCCGAGCTAGAAAAATATTAACTTTTATTTTAGACTGTAAGGAATGTTTAGTTTACTACTATACATATATCTAAAGCTGGAATATTAATAATGATTGAAGAAATATTGTGTGACTTTAGGCTAGTTAATTTAAATAATTATGAATTTGAAGGTATTCGAAGATTTTGGCTTAAGCTAAATGGACAACTTAGTTGTACGAATTCAATATTTACTTCGACATCTATGATGTATAATTAATTATAATTGTGTATGTTTAATTACTGAAATTAGCATTTCTTTTATATTATTCACAAATAAATTTAAAGATTTAAAAAATCTGATTGTACACTGCTCTTAAAACATAATTATGTTTATAGCTGGACTGATTAAAAAATTTACATTATTACTAGATACTTTAACAAATACCCAATACTTCAATAAGAATAGAAAGTATTATTATTCTGATACCTCCCATTAAAATTAAAATTATATTCAAAATCTGTGCAAATTTAGCATTTTTAGAGGATATTTATGCTTTTGTATACGTTACGATTCTAATTTATATTTATTCAGATGTAAAACTTAAATGTACATTATGGTACATTATTTTAAGCATAGAATATCATATCAAATCGATTCATTTCTACTCGCCTGACAAGTGTCAAATGCAAAGAACGATAATTTATATTCAACACCTTAAAATATTGAAAAAATCCAGTTTATCGAATTTAAGTTCTTAATTATTTGGTTGTACAGTGTTTTTTGCAGTTTTTAAGCACTGTGTGCCGCGCTGACTTCTTTTACCGGCATTGGCAAACGGGAGCGAGAATGGAAATGGCAACAAAAGCATTTTAATTAAATAAATTCGTGCGAAAACAATTTGGTGTATTTGAAAATGTGCTTTATATATATCGTGTCGAAGCAAATAAAAAAAGTAAACGCATGAAACGTGTCTCGGTCAGCAAATTGGAAAAGAACCGAATGAAGAAACAAAGGCTTTAATCTGGCCAACCCGTTTGAAGCAGCATTATTACGAACAGCCGAACAAACAAATAAATCAACTTCGATAATATCATCGTGTGCGTGTGCGTCCTTTTACAATAAAAATGCTTTATACTCAAAATGCTTAGATGCCAGAGCCTATTCCGGGTCATCCTCAATGCTCCCCAGTTTCTCTTTGCTCCCAGCCGAGCAAACTCCAATAAATTGAAAAACAAAACCATTCAATTCAATGGCAGCAAATCGGGCGTTGGCATGAGCCGGAGTCTCTTCCGATAAAAAAGGGTTGAGGCCGTGGTGTTAAAGGGGAATGCGGTTCTTGGTATGTAACAAAAAATAAGACATCAAGTGTCCAAATCGCGGCTAAAGATGTTTAACATTCAACTTCGCCAAAAATACCAAAAATAATGTCATTATGTTGAAGGCTGTTAAATTTAACAATCCCAGTTATGAAATTACAAATCTTGGCATCGTGAATGAATATATACATATATTTACATCAATACGAATAGATGGATGAATATAATTACAGACATACAGATACTACTGTGGGCAAAAAGTATCGGGAATTTTAAATTTAAAAAATTTTGGGATTCCAATTGGAACAAATGTTTGTACTTTTAGGTTGGCACTACTATCACTAACATCTGTGCAAAATTATACGTTAAAATATTCATTAGTGTTTAAGCTACGATTAGTTTTGTACGACGCCAAAAGTGCAATTGGCGATTTTGGTTGAATCTCCTCAATCGACTCGAAACGGTGTCCTCGGAGTGGTCTTTTGAGCTTAGAAAATAGCCAGAGGTCACACGAAGATAAATCAGGCGAAAAAGGTAGCTGTGGGAAAATTTTGGTCGAGTTTTTGGCAAAATGGTCACGAAGAACAGGGGCAGTATGAGAGGGCGCATTATCGTGTTGCAAGAACCATGAGTTGTCAGCCCATAGTTCTGGCGTCTTTTTACGCATAGCTTCGCGCAAACGACGCAAATCTCTCAAACAATATTCCTTGTTGACAGTTTGGTCGGTCGGAAGGAATTTATAATGAACTACAACACGATAATCCAAATAAACTGTCAACATGACCTTGATTTTTGAGCAAATTTGACGCGATTTTTTCGGTCTCGGCTCACCTTTAGCCGATATTCGCTCGATTGATCGGTAATTTCCATGTCGTAAGCGTAGATCCAAGTCTCATCGCCCGTAATAATGCGTTTTATCTTGTCCTGGTAGTCAGAAAACATTGTTTCACTCACTTCCACGCGGGGCTTTTTTCGATGAAATTGACCGTTTTTTGGCACCAAAATCGCCAAATGCACATTTGGCGTCGTACCAAACTAATCGTAGCTTAAACACTAATGAATATTTTAACGTATAATTTTGCACAGATGTTAATGATAGTAGTGCCAACCTAAAAGTACAAACATTTGTTCCAATTGGAATCCCAAAATTTTTTAAATTTAAAATTCCCGATACTTTTTGCCCACAGTAGTATATGAATATTCTATTATATACTTAAATTATGTTCTTTTTCCTAGATTTTTGGAAAGATTTTCTTTTATATACACATAGCTAGTGAAGTAATTGTCTTGACAAATAAAATATATTTCCTCTTTTCAGAGTGAGTCGGTTTAACATATTTAAGGAATAAATAAACAACAAACTTTCTAAAGAAACTATATATATTTTAAAATTTATTACCTGCTAGGACGCTGCCATTAATTGTCCTCTGAATTAAGGACGGGTATTGTGGTCATGTTTGACCTTTCAGCCCCTCAGGTTGCCATTCACTTTTAAGCCTCATGGCTCGCGAGGGTGCAAAGGTCACGAAAGTCGTCGTCGTCATCGCCGTCGCCGTCAAAGTTTTCGTCAGCCTCGACAAAACTTTGCCATAAAGTTAAGTTGCGAACAAATACTTGGCTCCTGGCGCTGTTCAAAATGAACAAAAGAAACTAATTGACTTGGATTAACGCTTCTGCATTTTCTTGGGCATAAATCTTAAAATTGGGAAAATTCCCGATATTGTCTCAAGGTTGAAAGTAAAGACAAAAAACGAAAAGGGAAAGGAAGATGGCGAAATTGCGCATACGCCATGAGTGTTGGTCGGATTGCCCTTAAAGTCGCAACCTGAAATCAATAGGCGAGCAGTGAACCGGACACGCCCATATCTGCGCCCCCAAAATCTCCCATTCTATCCCTGGTATCTAGCTCGGGCTCAGAGCACGTTTCCGTTTCCGTTTCGGTTTCGGTTTCGCTTACTGTATTCGTATTCGGGTTTTCTTGCAAACGCTGGCAAAAATTTATTGTGTGTGAAAATGTGTTGACTTCACTCAAAAGTTCTCTCTGTGTGTTTGGCTGCCAAGTTGGATTTATATCTGTGTTTTGCTCATTGTTTGGTCAAGTTATCGTGCGTGGTGCTTTATGTGCTCTTATCCCGCCTCAAGCTTAATATTGCAAAGTGATTTTCGCATTTTCGCAGCATTCCTGACAGTCCTGAGGACTCGTTAGATGCTAGATGGTGAGTCCATAGATTTATGGCTGCCTTTGATGTATGCTTATCCCTTTTTGCTGACACTGCATTTTCGAGTCGTTCTCGATCCAAATCCAGGCCCACTGCAACTCTCGCTAAACCCTTCTCCTTCTGTCAGACCTTTTCGCAAATCCCCATTCTGCCGCCCAGTTATAAACAAATGATTGCTTTGAAGAAGGACAGGCAAGCTTAAGCTTCAGCTTCAGCTGGAAAACGTCGTGCCGCTATTAAAAATCACTTTGAGCATTCGGCCGTAACACAGAAAAAAGAACAACATGACTGAAAAAAATATGATAAATTGTAGTTTAATCTGTAGGAAATTATGCAAATGCTAAAAAATAAGTGATGAAAAACGGCCAACGGAATACTTTGTCTATTGCCAATTCACAACTTGGATACTCTTTTCTGAGTTTATCTTTTGAAATTACAAGCCATTTTCTAACTATTTCAATACTTTTTTTGAGGTTTCGTATGTATATTAATTTAATTTAATTTCTTAACTCCTTGCTCAGACAAATAAATGACAATAACTATTTGGACTTTGTAAGAGTCCATGTACCCTTTTTCTCCCGAGGGTATTATTATCATTTCAGAAAAATTCTGTTTTGTGTATAGAGAAAAAAACGTCAGTTGCCCTAGTGGAAAAGGGTTAACGTGAAATGGTCTCTTTAGGCTGGTCTCATTATTTTAACATTTCATTTATCATTTCGATTTGATGTAATCGTAATGAAATTTGGATTATGTTGTAATCATTAGAACAAGTCGTTGACCATTTTAAGGCAAAATGTACCAAAAGAAGATGAAGAATCCGAAAAAAAGGTTGGAAAATATTTTAGTTGATGTTTTTTGGGTGTTTTTGTTTTAAATCTAATTGCAATTTGTTTAATTTCTTAACGGAGTCGCAACATATTTGCCTGATTTATGTTCTAGCGAAACAAACCAACAATGTGCCAATAAATCACGCCCACTGTGGGTGCTCTGGGGGAAAACTGAAGGGAGGTCTCTGACCAAAAGGTCTTACGACAGCTCAGGCGCGCGCAAATCTAATTGTAAAGTTTGTAAACTGGGCCAAAAAGAAGGCCGAAAATCCCCAAGACACAAGCCACCATGGCGTCATTATCAATGCGTCGGAACAGACCCCAGACCCACACTCCCACACTTCCACACTCAAACCCAGACCAGCCTCACTAACTGGAACCGCACATTCCACTCCCACTCCCACTCCCACTACTCCCTTTCCGCTCTCGACTCTCTTCCGGACTCCTCGCTTCTCACTTTCAGCGCCAGCTGCTCTATTGGTGGGATTGTTTGCGTCTGCTTCGCGGTGACTTTACGCTAATTTTAAAGCCATCAATTTGATGGCATTTTGAGCATTTAAAGTGTTTACCCAAAAATGCCTGATATTTGATATAACAATTATATAAATGCTGTATGCTTATGTCAATAGACATTGAGCCTTAGAAGAGAAGGAGAGAGTGTCGATAACAAGGCCAGCGGCTTAGAATCTCCAGATAATAATAATAATAATGTTCCAAGAAACACAAACATTGTGAAGCGCTCCCAAATTATGTATTACTGCGGGTATGCTTTATTTCCGAAAATCAGGGATGTGTCAAAGCCAACCCAGAATATATGCAAATATGCCTTAAGAGTCACTGAAATATGTTTTATAATAAAGATAATTTTATAGTAGTTTTATTACATTTTTAATGCAAATAATTAAGAAGTTAAAAGGTAAATAAATAGTTAACTATTGTTATATCGACACATTATAGAAAATATAACAATTATTAATTAGTTTGATTTAATGCTTGATAACGTCAATACGTTATGCAAACATCCAAATTCAAATAATGTGTAATATATGCAATTGAAAGAACAAACATCGAAATAAAATCATGTAAATTGAAACGAATGTTTACAATTTTTTGACTAAAATGAATAAGAAGAAGCCTATTGCTTAGATAGTTATGGTAATTGAAACTCAAGCAATTCAGGCAGTGTTTATTTCTATCAAGCATTTGGAGCAATTGTATAAAATTTGTTTTGGCGTTCGCCAGCCCTGGTGTGAAAGTCAAAAGCATTGGAGGGTGTCCTTAGTGCCGTACTAAAAATGCGTTACACAACAAATCCCCAAATCCCCGCTAGCAAATTTATTTTAATTCACTTTTAGACAGAGTCGTTGTTGTTGTTGTTCTCCTGACTTGGCTTTGACATTGCCAATTTCCTGGACGCTCTGGCTTAGTCCTGCTGCTGAAGCTGTGGCCCACGTCTTGGCTGACACTTGGCGACATTGAAATGAGCACTTAAGGCAAATACGCCAAGGGGCAAAGGCAATAGCAATGGCAACAGCAACAGCAAAAGCAAACAACAAACAGAACTCGCTGTATTATCAAATGTATTTTTATGCTCTTTTGATTTTTATGACCGTGCCAGCAACACCAAGAACACCAACAACGACCAACAACGACAACAAGGGGAATTACAACTCTCTGGGCAGTTGATAAGTGAGCTGGGGAATAGGAAAATCCCACCCCCTGGGTCGTCATGCCCCCTGACAATGGCAACTATGTAGTGCTCCTACAGCTACTTAAAATTAAACAAATTACATCGGAACAGAACAAACATTTTCGTTGAGGAAAAACTGTCGTCGAATTGTCCACAGAGCTGTCAGGCTCGTCGTCGAGGATATTATTGTCTCTGTTCCTTCGAGCGCGTGCTCGAATTAAATGTGCCGTGAAATAAATCCAACAAGCACCCACACACACACACACATACACACACACAATGGCCTTCGGCAATTGTCTATCAGTCTCCAGTATCTCTCTCATCTCGTCTGTTTTAGTGGTGTGCCTTCTGTACTGTGTGTCTTGTCATTAATGGAACAAAAAATCAATTGGTAGAGCAGCCGCGAACAACTGTTAACAAATGCGACAAAGTCAAACGAAATAACAAGCTGAGTTTTTAGCCAACAAAGTAGTTGAGAACGAACTAAAAATTTAGAGTGTGAGAAAGAGTATGAGAGTGTTTTTGTGTGTACCTGGTTACTCCCTGATTAAAGGGAACGAACTTGCCGACCAAGCTGCAAAGCTGGTCCACAAATGCCGCTTATTATTACACCCAACTGTAACCCTAAGGACATACACAGACACCTATAAAATCAATGTCATACAAACATATTAATAAAAACGGACTAAACATCAATGACTCCCTCCCTCAGATCTCTAAAGATAATAATATAACCAGACTCGACCAAATTAAAATCATCCGACTCCGTTTAGGTCACTCAAAACTTACAAACCAACACTACCAACACACTAGCTTATCACCATTCTGCAAACTATGCGACACTATCACAGGAATATCCATTGAACACATTCTTGACCAATGCCCCGCAATTAACCAAAATATAACTCAAATATTTAAAAACAAAAAACCACCAGACACCTTATCAGACCTCAATCACGAAAACTGCAAACATATTATAATTATAGCATTCCTTAAGAAATCAAATGAAATTTAATGTAACTCAATCTAGACTAAGTTTTTAATGTAGCCGAAAGCCTCTGCAGCTAGCGCTATATTTTTACCTTGTTAGTGCTAGTTTTTAAGCTTGACTATCAATGTTAATATATAAATAAATAAAGGAGAGTGTTTAGTTTCTATTTGAATAAATATTTCTGCGACCTTTTCTTAGTGTCAGAAAATGACAAATATTGAAAACTATTTGCTTACATCAATTTGGTATATTTATTTTATCAATCAATTATTTTATCAATGCTGAAGTTATTCCTAGCATACAAAGAATTATTCGAGAAACTCTCTTTAATAGCGCTAAGCATATAACATTTAAAATATATGTATTACATTCAAATACTCAATTAATCAATACAGATTAATGACAATTAAAGATAGGAGTATTCAGTAAATGAAAACATAGTTAAATTGCTGAACTTAAAGCATATTTCATATAAACACTTCATAATTATTGAGCCAAATGAAGAACAATAAAAGCCAAATTGAACCAAAGACCATTTTGGACAAGGGGCGTGGACTTGGCAATCTTGACGTTGCCTCATGATTTACTTAATACAATTTTGCGTTGCCACTGCTAATTTATGGGGGCTGGACACTGGTCGAGGAGAGGGAGGGGAATGGGAAGCGGAAGAGAAGGGGAGGTCAACTCTCGACCACTTAATGCCGCAGCAATGTAATAAAAATTCAAGAAGTAAATGGTCAAAGACGAGGACGAAGGACAAAGGATGAAGTCGGACGAAGGAGAATCATATAAATGTGCCGTTAAATATTTAGTTGATTTAATTATGTGCTTGGAGGGGGGCGTGGGGAAATGGGGGAATGGCCATTAAATCAACCCAAACTACACATAAAATTTACGAGTCCCAACGTTTTGGGCTCTCTGCTCTCGTCGTTTATCGAAAGGGCATTGTGTGTCTTTGGTTATCTGTTGCTAGACGCTTATTTATTACAACTGCCATATGCCATATGCCATATGACATAAGAGGGGACAGGAGGGATGTGACGAAGATAGCAGATAGATGATGATGATGATTTTGTCATGTTGTCCTTTTTTTGTAAATTAATTAAACAAATAAAATAATATGTCAGCAGCAGAAACAATAGCAGCAAAAGGCAATAAATACTAATTTGCCTGTTTCAACACAAATGTCAGCTACGAGTAGGGGCAAAGATAAGCAAGGAAGAAGGAGGCAGAGGAATGAGAAATAGCCATAGATACAAATAATAACACATGTGTGTATGGGGATGATCAGGTTGCTTCTATGTGGCTCGAATTGATTCTCGTCTCGGCCTTGTTGCCAAGTCAGCCACATTTGGCATTGCCTGCCCACCTCCTGCCTTGCGGTGGGAGTGTATAGGAAAATGCTATGACGGTCTCTCGTTATTACCAGTTGCCGTGGTCACCCAGACACTGTTCAATGCGAACGGAAATTCAATCTTGGACCTTTGTCTTGGTCTTTGTTTATCTACATCACTTTTCATATAAGTATGTATGTACTTTACTTTTTTAACACACACTATGCTGACTACAGCAAAAAGTATTTTGTTTTTAATTGGGAATTATATATTGGTAAATATCAAATTAAATTGTTCAGTACAAATTCAGAAATATAATACAATTGAAATAAAGTTTTTTATTCTTTGTTTAAGTAAAATATTTATTAATTTAATATCTATTTCGTTTCATCTGAAAATGTAAACAGCTGAAAAGCTTTTTTAAAAGATTTAACAAAAACATTGAGGGAGATAAACAGAAAATAAACTCCACTTACTTAATTGTATATCTTTGTAAATACTCCAACACCTGTTTATGTATTTACTGGCATAGCTTTTGTCGATCAGCTGATTAGCTTAAAACTAATCGTTTGCCAAAAATTAATGAAATCAAATTCAGCCCATAGGTGGAAAACAAATCTGCAAAGCTCTGAACAATTGTTAATAAAATGTTGCTTTGGTCAGCTAGGAAGTAAAAATCTATGGGCCGTATTTTCAATGTCCACATAAATTTTATTAAAGGATTACATTTTTTTTATTATACATTACTTTCTATGCATTTTACTAAAAAATATCTCTGAAATTGTTATCAATATCAAAGTACATTCTCCTATTTGTCAGGAGCTCTGTCCCATTAACAAAGAATGTCTCATACACTTTATAGGGTCAGAATCTCTTTATATCCTTGTAACATACATTACAACGAATAGAATATACCCTTATAGTCTTTGAGTATCGGCAAGATTTTGCGAAAGTGAATTTCCCTCACTTGTTCCGGTTTTCACTTTCGGCAAGATTTTGCGAATTGAATTCACGTGACATTGAGCAAGTGAGTTTGAATTCGGAAGGGTTAAATCGATGATTTTGGCATGCTTAGCATAAAATTAAAGTGAAAATAAAATATTTATAAAATACTTCAATGTTTTGGGAATATTACTACATTATCAGATAAAAAAAAAATATTTTATTTGATTTTTAAATAATTTTTATTTCATCATACCCCAAAATCGATAAGACTCTAACCCAACTTTTTTGTCGGATTTGCTCGACCTGTTCTGGTTTCCGCAAATATTTGTGAAAATGAATGGCAATTTTATTAGGGCTGCCCTTGTATGTGAAGAAAGTAGTAAATACTTTGGTACATATTTTAAACCACAATTTAAGTGTTTTTATGTATTGCGTAAAATAAAGAATTAAATTTCTTGTTTTTTAAATGCAAGTTTGGACAAAACTGTTTGTAATTTAATGCAAAAAAGAACTGCTTTTTTATGTAAACAAACACTGTGCAACAATTGACAACTCTGCAAAAAGACATTTCCAGCACTGAAATCAACCCGCGCTTTCAAAAATACAAAAGTTATAACAAAAGTAGGTTTTACCTTTGAAAAATGTTTCGACTTATGATTAAATAAATATTTGATGAATAAATTACATAATTAATAATTATTTTAACAGGCGAAAATTCTTTTGACGCAAATGTCTGATTCGCTTAGAACATTTTCCAGCACTGTTCTGCAAAAAATTACTCAACACAATGTGGAAGGGAAATTCGGAGGGTAATTCGTAGGAAATGTAGAGGAATTTTAAGGGAAATTCGGTCAAATCTTGCGGATTGAAATTCGCAAAAAACAAGTGAAAACCGGAACAGGCCTGATAAACTAAATAAATGAATCATATACTATTTTAAATATAAATTCAATTTAAATAATAAGTGAAAGTCAGAAAAATCTAGAGGTATTTAAATAATTTGTCATTTATCCAACAATTGCTGCCGCAGAGAGCGAAAAGCAAAAATATCTCTTACACAGGCTCAAATCTACATATACAGGTATGCCACAGAAATCTCTTCCACTTGAGTTTCACGTCAATTTCATTTCTCCGTGCCACAGTCTAATCACCTGAACAATTTTGGGTGAAACGAAATCATCGCTCAATCCACTGGCGTCCGATGCCATGAGAATAATCAGGCCTGTTCCGGTTTTCACTTTCGGCAAGATTTTGCGAAAGTGAATTTCCCTCACTTGTTCCGGTTTTCACTTTCGGCAAGATTTTGCGAATTGAATTCACGCGACATTGAGCAAGTGAGTTTGAATTCGGAAGGGTTAAATCGATGATTTTGGCATGCTTAGCATAAAATTAAAGTGAAAATAAAATATTTATAAAATATTTCAATGTTTTGGGAATGTTACTACATTATCAGATAAATAAAAAATATATTATTTGATTTTTAAATAATTTTTATTTCATCATACCCCAAAATCGATAAGACTCTAACCTAACATTTTTGTCGGATTTGCTCGACCTGTTCTGGTTTCCGCAAATATTTGTGAAAATGAATGGCAACTTTATTAGGGCTGCCCTTGTATATGAAGAAAGTAGTAAATACTTTGGTACATATTTTAAACCACAATTTAAGTGTTTTTATGTATTGCGTAAAATAATGAATTAAATTTATTGTTTTTAAAATGCAAGTTTGGACAAAACTGTTTGTAATTTAATGCAAAAAAGAACTGCATATTTATGTAAACAAACACTGTGCAACAATTGACAACTCTGCAAAAAGACATTTCCAGCACTGAAATCAACCCGCGCTTTCAAAAATACATAAGTTATAACAAAAGTAGGTTTTACCTTTGAAAAATGTTTCGACTTATGATTAAATAAATATTTGATGAATAAATTACATAATTAATAAATATTTTAACAGGCGAAAACTCTTTTGACGCAAATGTCTGATTCGCTTAGAACATTTTCCAGCACTGTTCTGCAAAAAATTACTCAACACATTGTGGGAGGGAAATTCGGAGGGTAATTCGTAGGAAATGTAAAGGAATTTTAAGGGAAATTCGGTCAAATCTTGCGGATTGAAATTCACAAAAAACAAGTGAAAACCGGAACAGGCCTGAATGTCACATTTTTTGTCCGAATTTTAGAATTTAGAGTTGTCGAGTAACTTTTATTGTTTGCCGCGCCAATAAATTTAAAATTTGTTTAAGCTATACAATGTTAATTTATATATGAATAAATTAAATTATATTAACTAAAGAAGAAATCAAATAAAAACCTAATATTCTGCAATGATAAACTTAAAAAAGTTGCTATACAAACCATTGGGAAATTTAATCTGAGAAGGGGCCAACCCTAGCAGCCTAGTTCGAAAAGGTTGGTGAACATGCTAAAAACTATAAGTTACTCGAAGTTCTGTGGCACGGAGAAATTTTCGAAGTGAAATTGCATTTCTCTGAATTCGATTTCACTTGTGATTTCTGTAGCACGCCTGATAAATATTTGCCTCGTTTTGATCGTCTTGAAATAGATTGTCAAACAGATATTCAACCCTGTTCCGAATTCCGAACGTTTTCAAAAAGTAAAGTAACGAGTTGGCTCTTCTGTAAGATACTGTAATAAAACATAAATGCATATTTAACGCCGCTCGAATTTTCTATATGATATATTAGTCCGATTTCAACCAAATTTGATCAGAACGCCTAGGACCATCCCGAATGCATCTGTCCGTTTGATTGAGATATCTCAAACAACAAAAAAGTTGTTAATACTGAGACTTGATTTTCGACAGATCGTTCCTATGGCAGCTATATGATATAGTGGTCTGATCCAAAATTAAAAAAAACTTGATCTGCGTCCGGTATCCAGCAACCTACATACCAAATTTGAAGTCTCTATTTTCTGTTCCCAATTCCGATCGAAGTGGGCTTTGTTTTACTTTTCGAATTTGGTTTCGAAAACGTTTCGAAACTTCATTTTAAGTATTTCAGGTTGAATATAGCAGATAGAAGGTAAATTAGACTAAAACTTCGTTGTTCGAAGTTTGTTATTCAATTGAAGGAACTATTGAAGCTTTTGGTATCGTTTTTTGAAAAAAATTGTATAGATGCTTTTAAAAAAATTCTTTTAAAAAATACTGTAGCTATTTAAAGTTCCAGTAGTAATGTTATATTGTTCTAAAAATATTCAACATTATTATAATTTTCATTTTATAGTTTTAAATGACATTTATTTTAAAATCCGACGAATCTACAGTACACGTTTTGAAAAAGACAATTTTTATCGAATTTCGGAATTCGGAACAGCAATCAACTCGTTTTGTGGCAAATCGACTCGTTTTCGGAATTCGGAACAGGCCCGTATTTGTTAATAAAATGCTGTTAAAACATCAGGAAAGTAGCTTTCCCACCATGTATTCACTGAGTAACCCTTAAAGACGGCCAACCTTCGTATCTGGCTGTTAAAGATGACAGCTGCTTTTACTTTGCTTCTATATTTTTAAAGTCTCACACTTGGAATATTAGCAGAATTTACCCCCACCCTGTTATCGATATGCGAACACCAGCACATTAACATACATGCACTCTCACACCCACATACACACACACATACACAAACTCACACACACCTACACAGTATCTTATTCCAAGGCCGTCATTTTGTGATGTGGGCCAAACGTGAAGCGCTTCAATGGCGCAATGGACGACGAACCGTCACAACGCCCAAAACAGAATGAAAGGGGGCGTGACACAAGCACAGGCACATAATTCTGTGTATGTGTGTGTGTTGGTGGGTAAAAGTTATGGTTGGTAATATCAACACTAAAAGTGTTTATGATATGAAAAATGTTGACAGCAACTGCAGAATGGCAAATGCTAAGCATCAGAGAGAGACAGTCGATGTCACACACACACACACACACACACACACACATGCAAGAGCATACACAGAGATACATACAGAGTTTCATATAGTGGCTTGTATTATTGCTCGCAGTGTTCGCTTTTGTTGTAGTTTTTATCGTTGTTGCTGACTTTGATGAAAAATATGATTATGTCCTTTATGCGAATGCCTTGCAGTAAAAATAATAATAACACACACCACACACTCGCACACACACACAGACACAGACACACACATCCAGATAGATATATAGTTACATACGGCGGTTGCCTTGTTGGTTCTCGTATCTCGACGCGTTTTATTTTTGGCAACGTTTTTCATGACTTTGTTCTTGACTTTATTGGCTGCTCGTCTTCCGTCTCCGTCTCCTTCTCCTTCTCCTTCGCCTTTGCTGGAGGCGAACAACTTTGTTGTTTCTCCTTGTTATTGCTGGTGTTGTTGTTGTTGTTGTGTTGGCTTGTGTTGTTCAAAAGCACAAAACGAGTCCTGAAGAAGCAAACTTGAGAGCAGTGCCGCTGTCATATGTTTGCTTTATTATCGCCATTCCACAAGCCCGTAACAACACTAACGCTAACACTAACCATAACAATAACGGCAATAAGTGCAGCCAAAGCCAAACCGTTGACCCATAAACTGACAATGTTGCAATCTCCCCCCAAAGGCCGATTGACACGGCCACAACCACGCCCACCTCCCATGTCGCCCACCGCCTACCGCTTGCCACATGCAACGCCACCAATTGACTGGCAGCTTGTCCCATGCTCGAGCTCACTTGCTTCAGCTACGGGGCAGCTGCCACGAAAGGGGACAACAATTTAAAATAAACAACTTTAACAATCAATGATTTGACTAGAAGGCCACTTAATATCACGCTCACACAAAGCCCACAGACACTAAATTTAACCAAGCAAATATCTGATAATAAACTCAAATAAATAAAGTAACAAATACATTGAGACTGACACATTAACTTTTAAGCTCACACTTTTTGGACTGGCAGACTAAATAAATCAATAACAAAAAAAATAAATACGCAATTTAATAAATACCTATGATAAGTCAACCGTTCAGACTACCCTTCAGTTGACAATATTAAATAGAGTTGTATACGAAATCCATAAGATTATGTCAAGGCTACAAACCTCTTCAAATGTAAAGCAGGTGCGGTCAGATGATTTATAGTAAGCCACTCAAGACTCGGTTCGGTTTGCAGATCGGCTTTAGGAGCCCTCATAAACATTTTTTTTTATTTAGTTTCTTTATTGTTTCTCAATTTACCAAATTTTAATAAAAAATCCAAAAAATTATGTTTTTTAAAAAATTCCTTATGACTCACTTTACAGATGTAATCGAAGAAAGTAGCTTTTATTTTATAAATTTTGCTCGAAGCTCAAATCAAGTTGAATCAAGAAAATTATAATAATTTAAGCAAAATAAGATTCTAATAAATATAACAAAACTGTAACACATCTATACAATTATATTTTTCTCAAATCAACCCATTGGTCTCCTGTTGGTAATAAGTAATATCCTTTACGTTTAGTACTCTTGTACAATTATAAAAAATTAATCTTATGATTGTGTTGATTATTAATTGTCATTAAAGATACTTGACTCATTTTAATACTTAGATTTAATAATTTTTGTAATTTTCATTTATTTACAGTCGAACTTCCCTACTCGAATCACCATTATCCGAGAAAAAAGTTCGAGTTAGGGAGACTTCGAGTTAGGGAATTTTTTTTTTTAGTTTTTTAAATGAATCTACAAATGCATTCATTCATAAATACATTTCAAATTGCAAATTTTTCTTGTTATTTTCAACAAAAAAGGATTCCAGTTTGTTCAAGACCTGTCGAAATTCTCAAAAACTGGTTTTATCGTTCTTTTGCTGTATCCAGAAGACGTTCTCGATTCAAGTGACATAATTAATTTTCCATTTTTTAATATAATGAAAACTGTTTTCGATGAGATACCATATTTTTCAGCCACTTACATTTTTTTGGTCCACTTTTGAATTTCTTAACAAATAATTTTAAAGATTTCTTAAAGAGATATACATTAATACACGTGCCATGGTGCCATGGTAAATATGTATCTTGAGCTGAAGCGCTGACAGAGAAGTACATTACAAACATCTTTTATTAAGCAATTTCACAAGCTTAAGTAATTTTTGATGCAATATTCTATACCATCACCATATGTTAATGTACATCAATATTACGTATCAAAACGATCCGGTAACAAAAGCATAAAATAGAAAAAAAAAAAAAAAATCAAATTTTATTGGGGATTTTCCCGAAAAATTCGACTTACAGAAGTACGGGCCAATATTTTTGTTCGAGTTAAGGAGAAATTCGAGTTAGGGAAGTTCGAGTTAGGGAAGCAGAATTGTATGAAATTTGCTCAGTAAACGCTATTGCCACTCGATTTTGTTCGAGTTAGAGAAAATTCGAGTTAGGGAAGTTCGAGTTAGAGAAGTTCGACTGTATTTATAAACAGTTTACCTACAATGTAAAATTATAATTATTGTAATTCTGCTGCTAATAAGCGAACAATCACACTTGCACTTACAAATAGTACAAGCAGACTTACACTCACATATTCACTGTGGGACTTGAGGGGTGTCGGCAGGGAAGGCCACTGATTTGTAGAACCCTTTCCTGTGCGTTGCAGTACTTGATTTGCTTTCGGTTAGTGTGTCGCTATACCCTTTAAAACGTAGGGCATCTACGTCAATAAAAAGTATGAGTTAATCATTTAAATAATTTGCATAGTATTTAAAGCTTATATTGCACCATTATTATAATAAATTGCAATTTAATTAAAATCTTAAGTTATATACTTAAAAAATGTATTTACTTAACAATTTGTTGTATTCAATTTAACCAAGTTTAAAGCCAAATATCGAGCTCAGTTGAACGAAACTCTGCTCTATGGCTCGAACCATCGAACAGAGTGTTTTCCACAGCATTGGATTTGTGTAGCCTCGATAATTATCATCTTAGCCACATTTACAGAGCATTTGTGCTGGGCATATCAACAGTTCTGTCAATTCCATCTGCGTGCACTTGCTTTTAAGTGTTTCCCTCTGTGTATTTCGGTTTTAGAGAGATAATTACAAAAAATGTTTTCGCGTCTTTTTGCCCCGCGCACTTCACGATGGGCCGACTAGAATTATGATTCCTGCTGGGAGGGGAGTCTGTGGCTTCGTGGCTTGGCAAGTTTGGTGGGATTCTTTTTTTGGGTTTCCTTTCTTTCCGGGACGCTGCTTGGTTTTTATGCACTGCGCGTGTGTTTTGTGTTAAATTTGTTGCTTAATTTGGAAAGGCAACCCACGTAGATAAGACATTAAAAAGAAACAGATACCACAGACAAGCAAAGCGAGAGTACTTAGGGCTTACTGCTGGCACAAGTGGCTTTTGGGGGTGGGGGGTGAGAAAAAAGGGGTAGCTTGGCATCATATTGAGCGGAAGACTTTCAGTCAGCACTGTCTCAAGCAATGTTTATAGAAAAATTTCAATTTGCTATGCAAATAAATCCAAGGGGGGCTTGCACATTGCGATGGCTTGACAGATCATGTTCACATGTTGCTCCCATTGCCCCCCCTTCCCCCTATTCATCCCACTTGTCCCCCGACAAATCAATGGCCCTTTCTCATAGTTCTTCTGACCAACTGCAGTCTCGTTGTACGTTCGTTTTCTGTCATTTCGCTTTACGTTTCGCTGCAGTCTAAAACCGTAACTCTACCCCTCCTCCTGCACTCCCTTACCGCCATTGATTGCACCCTTGTGCCGTCCATACCTTTGATGGCTTGCCAAACAGTTGGAATATGATTTTTGCAATTTTCGCATGAACTCAACCAAAAAATTAAACTTGACTACACTGCAAAATTGTAAAGTTTTTAATACGTTTGGGGGCCTTCCCCTAACGCTGGCTGTATCTGTATGTATGTGTGTGTCTGTGTGTGTGTGTGTGTGTAACTGTCTCTGTTAGGGATGCAGAGGGAGGTGGCAACTGGTCTTGGCGCTGTGGCAGTTACCCCTGTCATGCTTGTCAATCTCTGTGCCAGTCAATGATGAAAAACTTTGCGATTTTTCCCCCTCTCTCTCTTTTTCTATCTCTCTTTCTCATTCGATTCCCTACTCCGTCTCTTTCTCTTACTCTGCATATTACTCTGTCGCTTGTTTGCCACTTGCGCTTTGTCGCCGCTTGCAAACATTTCAAATTATTTTAATTAAGGCATTTTAATTAACACACACGCATGTACGAATTGTCGTTGTTGTCGTTGTTGTTGTTGTTACTGTAGTTGTTGATGTTGTCGCGTTTTTTGCATAAATTGTTGGGCCTTTCTCGCCCCCCTCTCCCACCGGTCCCGCCAGTCCCGCCAACTGCATGTTGACACAGAATTTAAATTTATATTTCTTGTCGGTGTTGTTTTTTCCATATTTTTGAGAGACTACCCAGACAAAGTGTGGGTATATTGGTTTTCACAATTAAGAACAATATGATAATTATAATTATATGTACATATGTATTTAATATAAATATATAAACATAAATAATAAATACGTAATAAGTGTAAGGTCTATATTATTTAATTCTTTAATCTATTTCTCTCTCTCTCGGAGTTCAGATATTCACAAAATAGTCAATTAAAATTAAACTGAAACATTAGAATTTAAAACCATTTAATTTAATTTCAGTTTATAAAATAAAATATATTATCTTATCATTTTAAAAATTCCTCGTTCGAAATCCATAGCTAAACATAATTTTCCAAATCCAAATCCATAACTCGAATCCCCAAAAAAGTTCTAGTTATAGAGACTTCGACTTATGGAAGTCTTTTTGTTCGGTTTAGTATACGAGTTATAGACGTTCGAGTAATGGAAGTTCAGCTGTAATTACCCAATTTAAATTTTCTCCAATTTCAATAAGACATTTTTACAGACATTTCGAAATGAACGTTTACATTTAAACCTATTATTCCAGTTCAATTTAAAGCTTATAGCTTTCTCTTCAATGATCCTTAGAGCATCGGGGCTTCTTCTTCTATAGTCTTTTTAAACTCGACTCTCCCAACTTGATGGTGTGTATCGTTGGGTATGCACAGAAGGGGACGCGGGGAGAAGCCGCCATTAGTTCAACTTGGTTACGTCTAAGGCCTGGGACTGTAATTTATTGACGTGTTTCTATGTAACGATTTTTTATAACTACATGCAAGCTTTATATACCATCAGGCATACATCTGTATATGTGTTTATATATGTATATTTTTAGGCCAACATGAGCGCTTAGCCATAAATTGTTGGCCAGAGTAAAAAAGGCATATGGAAAGAGGCCGTTGCGCTAAATTTGATTTCATGCAGCGCTGCGTTCAACAGCAATCCTTGTCGTCCTTGGGGTCAAGTTGAGAGAGTGCGTAGAAAGGAATTTATGGCATACTCTTCTCTCTTCTTTAAATCGAACACCCTCTCTCTCTCCCTCTCTCCTCTCTCTCTTCCAGTCTGTCTCTTTGTGCGGTCAAAATGTCGGTTAATTGAGTTCAAATATGCATTTACCTACATTTGTTAGTTATTGTAGTTATCTTTATGTGGTTGCTGTTGTAGCCGTCGTATAGTTTAATAAATCAAATAATAAAAAGCTGATGTTTTAATTAAAATTGTCATAAAATATAAAAAAAGAAACAGAAAGTAGCTTGAGTAGTCACCCAAGGAATACCCTGTAGGCAAATATAAAATCTCATTTCTTAATGATCTCGAAAAGTAACTGAATTGATTCTACTTTACCTCAATTTACCTATTTTTTTTAATAAGAATTTTTTATATTAAATTTTACTATTTTCAAAAGATAAATTACATGGTAATCAAGTCACATAATATACAAAGTTAGTTTACAGGCTATTCAAGGTGACAAAATGTGTATCAATGTTTTAGCTCTGATAGGAGGTGTGGTCAGTTTTTAATTAAAAATACAACAAATAGCAGCAAAAGCATAATGACACTTTGTATTATTTAGCACTGTGATTTAAATTATTAAATTTACGCTAAATTCTATTCCATGAACTTGCTTGCTGTTATAAGAGTGTTAATAATCATTTAAGTGCCAAAGCAAAAAAAAGCCCAATATTAACTTTAAAACTTCAGCTAATTGCAGTTGAGAATGTGGCCAAACAAAAAAGTTCTCCATAGACGAGGGGTATTCCGTGTGGGCGTGGCATTGGGTCTGCTAATGAACATCGATTTGGCCAGAGCCATAACAGCTGCTGTGAGCGTCCCGTTATCGAAATCGGAATTTAAATTGACTCATTAAAACGAGCAAAATGCGGGTCGCTCCACAATTAAACAAGCGCCGTCGCAATGTCACCCCAACATGACTGTCACTCCCTCCCACACTTCCCCCCGCGCCATCAGCCTCACCCTCCATTGCCCTCAATGTTATCCCGTCACGTTGGCCTCGCAAAGATCCCTATAGCACTTAATATGGGGTCATTAGTTAATTTGCCAAACGGCTTTTGTTGATTTGTACCCTAAAAAAAGGAGAACTTCGGCTTCCAAATGCAGCTTGAATATTTCAGTTTATCGAGGGGATAGTTTGATAATGAAAAGAACAGATCATTGATATAATTACTATAAACAAATCACTGAAATAAAAAATATCGTAAATATTCCAAGCGAGAAAGGAAATACTAGTCATCGGCCGCGTTCACCAGAACTAATTGATCAGTAATCATGTATCACAAATCAAACATTTTTTGACGGGCTTCTGGTGAACGCTTTGATGAGATTTTGAGGCAAAATCAAAGTTGTCATTTCTTTTTTTGTCAAAGATATTAATATTTATTTAGAAAATTCAAAACAATTTGGCGCAAAATGTTTAATGAAATGGGAATCAACACAGCAAAAGCATAGATTTAGAATAATAGTTGATATGTTGCATTAATAAATATCTAAGCCAATATTGTATGCGCATTTAATATTTTATATTTGAAAGCTTAAAGCCCATTTCCTAACCATATTCCTTTAAAATAGTATTAATATTGTGTTTTTTTTTAAAATTAATTTTCTCTTATTTATTTTTATATCTAGTGTTCTGTTGATTACGATTTTTTGTATCGATAACAAAGCATCACAATCAGAGAATTTCAGCGTATGATGAATTTTCAGTCATCATAATCACAAAATATGAAATCATGATTGCTCATCACTGCCATTCACCAGAATAATCACACAATTTTCATCGATATTCTGTTGTCGATTTGTTCTGGTGAACACGGCCATTGATTTCATTTCTCTAATAATAAATATTACCTAAAGCATCTTGTGTACTGAAAATTCGGAATAATCGACCTAGATCTTAACTGAAGAATTGTGACTAGCACATTAAATAATAAGTTTATACTTGTACATAGTGCTAGGAATCCAAATAAAAAAAAAAAAAATAAAATAATAAATAAATAATAAAAAAATTATAAAATAAAATTGAAGGCAAAGTTTAAAAGTTACTTTGACTAATTTGAATTGTCTTTTTATTAAAATATGTAAACAGCAAGGGCGAGAAAACTTCGACTAATCAGTAATCTGTGGGTCCCTTTGTGCTAGTTCTTCTTGTGTTTATGAGGTTGCCATTGTCAAGGACGTTCACGTTCTTGTCTGGTCCGTCACATCACCGTCACCGTCTTCGCCACCGTCACCGTCATCATCGTCGACGTCGACGTCTGTTAATTTATGTCCGCGTACCCAAAGTTCTTGCCTCCGTCGGGTTTCTCTCATTGGGTTTTGGGTGCGTGCCGAGCCGCAATCTGCACGGGACTATTAGATTTTATTGAGCCGCTGATTTACACACCGCGCTTCAATTCAATTTCGGGTCGAGTCCGACGAGGGGAACGACGGGGCGTCGAGGGGGACTCGCCACGCTAATCACGTATAACAAAACTTTATGTCGGACCAGGGCAGCTCGAAATGGGAATTTAATTTTCACACGCCGCCATTTGGGAAAATCAATATGGGGAAAATGCTAAAATGGAAAAATGCAAACCACACAACACAAAAACATAAATCACTTGCATAATTTCGTTACAATTTTTACTATGCAATTTGTATTAAAGGTTTTTTTACCCTCCGCTTTTCCTATGATTCTCATTCAATCCAACAAATGGGGCGTGGCCTCTGGTAGGCGGTCGCGTCCATTTTATTTACATTTATTGACCGCACCGACTGCTGAAACTGTCTGTGGATCTGGAAACGAGTCGGCTGAGTGGGTGGGTTAAACGGGTGGCTCGGCTTTGTAACTATGCAATTTGCAGCACGTGTGAACAGTTTTCTATTAGACACTCGCGATGCCAATGGCGTAAATGTGCAAACGGAAGTAAGCAAAATCGTAACGGAAGTAGATTGAAGTGCCGGACTAGTTCGTCTGGGTAATAGATATACATATATTGTATATGCTTGTAACCCTCTAAAGCTTCAACCGAGCTGTTTGATTACTTAATGGGCTCACAAGTTAGCGCCACTGAGAAATAATGTCGGAGAACTATAGTAAGTAGTCTCTGACATTCGATGAATTCTTTTGAAGTTTGTTGACTTCTTCTTTAATTACGTAGCGAATATATTTTCCAGCTTCTTATATTATTTAACAGTTTGAATATATTCTCACAGCTGTCAAACAAAGGTCGAAATACGTGACAACTAATTATGATATAAATCAATGAACATTTTTTATGAACAGAACAGTCAGTAGATAATAATTATCAATCCCTCAGTCAGTCAATCATTGAAAGACTATCGTGATATAATCATATAAAATTATTTGAACTGAAATAGTGATTAAGACCGTTAAGCATTGATGTATTAGATAATGACAAGTTGCAGAAAACTGTTTGCCAGATTTTAAATTTAATGCTTCCTTCGATGCCTACTATATGTTAAGTCCCAAATACTCTAGATTAGTTACTCAAACAGTTATTTATCGATTCTTAAAATCGAAGAATGTTTGTCACGTTATACTCTCCTGGTTCTTACACAATCTTTCCAAATAAATGGGTCTAGCATCGATCGATTTGCCTAATCCAAGTCCTCTGTTTTCCGGCTTCTGAAATATGATTTGAATATATGAGTAAGTGTATATCGATGCTAACCTATGATTAAAGTTGCTGTATAATTACTGGGTGATTGAATATGACAAACAATGTAAATCGTCAAGACTGAAAAACCATAGGGAAAGCAGAGTCCTTCTTTTACATATTCTATTACGCAGTGGCGCAGCTGGCAGGGGGTTGCGGTTGAAGGGACCCCGAAGCCAAGGGGCGGTCGAGGACCTCCGGTTCTATGAAACAACAACAAAATTAAGGCTGCGCGCTTTCTATTACGCCACGTGTTTACTTGGTGTCTCTTTTAAGCCACATTTTGGGGCTAAAAGGCTGGAAATGGTAATGAGAATATAGTATGTGTGCGACCCACAAGAATAATGGACACAAGAGTCCAGTTTGTTGGGCAGCTGTCGGCGCGGTTTCCAATTATCCGAAACCCAAATACCAAAGCCAAAAGTTGTCTGCAGAGTCATTTTTGCATTGCCATGCCACAAATCAAAGGCCAGTTTCACTTTTCCTGTCAATTTGGTTCAGTTCAGAGTTTCATGTGGTCGACCAGCCAATGGTGGCCGGTCAAATGCTTGATTGATGCCCATTCTTGCGAGCTATCCACTTACCATCTTCTCTTGTATAAATTTGATTTGCTAATGAGCCGAAACGAGTCGAAACCATATGAAATTTAAAGTAGTTTTTCTCCTTTGGCTCTTGTGGTTTTATCAGTGGGTGTTGCCGAACTGTGGCTTGTGTGTGTGTCAACCACAGACTTGGGTCAGCATTTGAGTAGAGGTTCTAATTGTTAACACTGGGACTACGGAGTGCGAAAAATACTTATTTGATCCAGATAAATGACTCGACAAGTTTACAAGTTGAAAGTTTTGATTGCTCAGAGACTCATTTGGCCAGCTGAATATTTTAAAAGTTTAAATAGATATACGTATAAAAATATTCAACAAAACTGCATTAGAAAATAAGATAAGTATAACCCATAGATTGAAGCAAACAACCAAGTTTATGTACTATATTTACCATTTATTTATATATACTTATTTTTTGTCACATTTTCAATGACTTAGTTTTATTTATCGTTATTTATGTATCGATCTTTATAGCCTAACACATTTTAAACTATGCTAAACTCTGTCACTAAATTCCCCTTACACGCAATGCGCTTTCTAACAATTTGCGTAAACTCTACTTTTAAATCTATACTTTTACTATGCAGGACTTTCCCGAATGCTTCGAGGACTCACACAGAACTTAGCTGCAGTTTGTAGGTAAATATACATAAATACATATTCAATATAACAAAATACTCAAATTAAGTACATTATTCTTTTTACAATTTTAATTACTATACACAATTAGATTATTATTTACAATTCGATACTTTACTTTATTCTTGCTGTATTGGGAACATATTTGCTACAAATAATTTCGCTACTAAATTTCAGAGTCTTTTTGAAGTTGCCTTAGCTTTAATATATGTATTTATTTCCTTGATAATTTATATAGGTATCTTATTCACTCGTATTAAATTTATCGCACATTTTAATCAATTGGAAACTTAAAGAGATTTCGGTATGTAAGTAAACGTAATAAAGCTTGGGATCGTTAATAAGGTTTTAATCTTGGAGATTCAGCAGATATGATGGCAAGTAAAGATCAGATTTATTAACATTTATTGGAACACTTAAAAAATGTCTTTCAGCATTGTCTAAGTTTGTAATGTACTAAATGCGAATCACACAGAATTGTACTCATTTCTAATCGATATTTCACTGTTGATTGTGATGATGTGATTAATTTCACTTACTTTCTTTTCTCTGAACGATATGCTGGAGATATGCATCAGATTAGCATTGATATAAGATCGAACGCCGGAAATGAAATATTGTTGGTCGAAATAATTCTCATCTCTAATCGATATTTATATGCAGATATGTAGTAAAATAAAGTTAAACATAGCTTATCGATCCGAATGGTCAAGTAATCGATAACTGATTGCTGAACTAAGGTGTTATATATTATCGGGTTTATTTAATTTAATCTTTTAATTTAATTGAATTGATTTGAATTATATACTGCTGATATGTGATGGCCTGTGATGTATTATCAGTGATTATTTCATTGGATATACTCTTTGCAGATATGCAGTTTGTCAAACAGTTAAACTTGGATATGCACAGCACCTTAAGGAGAACAGAAATGTGTATGACATAAATATCTATATATTTATATAGTTAGTATATACAACTACATATACATAAGTAACTTTTAACGGACTATCTAGTCTAGGTGTACATGGGACAATGTCGACACTTTATACTTCTCCCATTTAGACGCAACTTTCTGGGACCCGTTGCGTCATGAGGCAATCTTTGATGGCATTTATGTTGATGTTGTCATCCAAGTCCTGTGACGAGTTGCACGAGGTGGTTGTTGTCGAGGTCACGCCCACGCCCATGACACTGCCCATGCTGCCCAGCAAGAGACTTGAGCCAGAGCCGGGCTGATGATGTTGTTGCTGATGCTGATGCTGCTGCTGCTGCTGCTGCTGATGATGGTGATGGTGATGATGGCGATTCAATGTGGCCGTGTTGCCTGCCTGCTGCAGTGGGTGATGCAGTCGACCACTGGCAAAAGCATTCAATATATAACCACCACCACTGCCCAGGCCAGGCGGAAGAGTTCCCACTCCGCTGCTGTGCGCCGGCTGCAGATGTGCGGCGATTGTCGCCGTCGACGACAGCGACGTCGGCGACCCGATGATGGTGCCGCCCATGCCCATGCCCAGAGCCAGTGACTTGCCCCCTCCCCCGCCGAGGCTGCCCATTATGCTGCTACTGGGCGAGATGACAGTGCTGCTGCATCCCCCTCCAGCTGCCGCAACGGCGGCCAAGAGCTGCGCCCGCTGCGCATTGATCTGATTGTAGGTGACCGGCGGATTCGCCGGATCACTGGACAGCGTCGTAGTCGTCGTCGTCGTCGTCGTCATTCCCGGTGCCTGCAATAAGATAACAATGATAACAGTTGAAAGCGCATTCAGAACATGTTTGCACTCAGCAACTCAGCTGGAAGTTGCACTTACAATACCCCATCCCAATCCTAGTCCAATCCCAATCCCAATGCCGCCCTGCTCTGTACAACAGCACACAAAATCAGTGCAAACTCGATTTATTTTTCGGTTGCTAAGCGAGTTTTGGCACGGAAATTAGCAATTTAGCTACGCAGCCAGACAAAATAATATTTTTATTTGCTTGACCGACTTATAAATACTCTGAAATGCAGTTTTATAGGTAATTTTATAATAATCAGACTTTTATAACCCTTTAAAAAGAATAAAATAATTTCTAAAAAAGTTGTGTACAAAAAAGAATTGTACTTTCGAATAAACTAAATAACAAATTAAAATTTGTATTAATTCCTATAAATTGAATACAATATAACTTGATTTTATAATATAACTTCCCTAACTCGAATCATTCGACTATTCGACATTCGACTATCATTCGAGATATTCGACTTATAGACAGAGTTGTTCCTAATTAACTACTTTATTTAATGAATTTGTCATTTCATTGGCATTGAAAAAAGTCGTGCTAATGAAATCGAATTTCACTAGCATTGAAAAAAGTAGTGCTAATGATATTTTATTTAACTAGCATTGAAAAAAGTAGTGCTACGAAAAGGATCAGAGAACAATTTCTACATTTTTCAACATTTTATTTAAATTTATCCTTATATTTCCAATTTTTTTTAATTAAAAAATAAAACAAATTTTAATGGTAACTAAAATAGTTTTTCACTAGCATTACTTAATGCCACTGAAAAATTTTCATTACTTTTCATTTTCAACGCCTACTGAAATGAAATTATCATTAGCACTACTTTTTTCAATGCTAGTTAAATAAAATATCATTAGCACTACTTTTTTCAATGCTAGTGAAATTCGATTTCATTAGCACTACTTTTTTCAATGCCTACTGAAGTGAAATTTCATTAGCACTAGTTTTTTCAATGCTACTGATATGAAATATCATTAGCACTACTTTTTTCAATGCTAATTAAAAAGTAATGATAATGCTTATAGTCACAACTCTGCTTATAGAGTTATTTTTCTTAAGTTTATTAATTTTACTGCCACTCATTTAGCTCGAGTTAGAGAGAAATTTGAGTTATAGAAGTTCAAGTTATGGAAGTTCAACTGTATATTCAATTTTCGAAAATAAAAGTTTTTTTAGGTATACAGCAAATTTATTTACAAATTCACTCTAAAAAATAAGTTTTCTTTATTTTAAATCGTTAAAACTAATATTAAAAAACATATTTTTATTTACATGATAGCTAAATTGCTGGAACCTAAAGTTTATTTAACTCAATAAAAAAGATTATTAAAGTTGAGATTGTGATGAATAGTCAAAATAGATTAAATGATTCAAAGTAATTACTTAATTGGTGAATATGTTATTCTATTACTAGCACTTTTATAATATTTGACTTGACTTGCATCATTTATATTTTAGGTTTATGTTTTAATTGGTTGAAGCTCGAGTTTACGTGATTTAACAACCTCTTGAACACGTCAAGCAAACCACACAATTGTAGCGCATGAACCACTTTTTTGGCAATCGAAATGAAATTGTAATTGAAATCTCTGGATGCAATGCGAATTGCAGAATTGAAATGCAGAATTGCGAATTTGCCTTGTTGCTGTTGCTGTTGTTGTTGTTGTTGACTTGCAGATTCCCTGGATTGTGTTATGTTTGGCAATATTTAAAATTATTTAATTAACGAATTGAGTTATGCCCGGCGTTGGCTGGTGCTCGTGTTCAATCCCACACCCACCGCCTGATGCCTGATGGTAATTTAAATGTAATTGAAATCAGCGCTCCAAATCCCATTTGTAGAATGCACCGAGTCCCCGTTTCCTGCACCCCATCCCCCCCTCCCTCCAGCATTGCGTTGTGCTTATCTCTGCATTGCTGAAAACCGCAGCATGGGAATTTTTTTTATTATTATTATTTTTATTTTATTCAATACAGATTTTCCACTATGCGCTGCTCTGCCGCTTCATGGCGAATTGGTTGTGTTCCGAGCGTGGCAATGGTCGCTATTTGGCAGATTAGTGAAGTATGTATAGAATACTATATATTTAAGTATGCAGATACTCGAATTTTTCGAATTTCCCTGGGTATCGCAGTCAATTGGTCATGGTCTGTCCACGGCATATGGTCAGAAGCGTATTCTAATCGCACTCGAACAGCTTATGGTAATGCCGGAAAATACATAAATGAACTCTAATTGCAAATTTAATGAAATGAAAACAAATGACCAAAAACAAACTGGCAACAGATGCGCTTATCTAAAACGGGTAAAATGAGTAATTTCATTAAAAGCGTACATCAACTTTGACTTGGATAATATTGAAAAATAATTAGCTTATACATATATACCTTTATGAAAAATACAGATACTATAATACTATAATTATGCTAAAATTAAAAATTTGGTGCTTTTGTTCGTTTTATTAATAATCTTTAATCATTATTTGAAATTTGTTCCTTCGCTTTACTATACGTTTTATTATTTGCATTATATATTAATGAAAATTCAGATATTATTCTAACCCCCTGACATATAATTTCATGTTATCAATTTGAAAGATTTAATATTGCATTATTTGCACTCTTTTCCATCCGAATAAGTCAAGTTCTTAAATCTATTTCAGACTATTGATTAAAGTTTTGTGTATATTGTTATTGTTGCTACTAAAACAACACAGATTCAATTTCTGTTAAGACAGCTTTAAACGGCACATTTTCCAACTCAAAATTTATACATATGACTTGTATTATATCTTCATCTTGAACTAACCTGATTGGATAAATAATATAAACTTTGATCAATAATTACTAAGAGGGGTGGAATTTTTCTTAATTCTGTAACAAATTAAAACAACGGTCAAGTTCGATGTAATCGCTTATAGTATTGACCCAAACTTTAAAGATTTATAAGGCTGGTTTTCTAGAAATGTAGTGTATGTTCATTGGAATTTTACATATTCTTACTTTAAGAGTTAAATTTTATTTTGAACTTTAAGATTAAAAATATCTGCCCAGCCCTTTCTTATAGAGACTCTTGTCATTTTACGTAAATTTACAGCTCAATTGTTTTCCAGTTGAAATACAAAACACATGTGCTTCACATACACAACATTTCTTCATCCTTCCTCTTCAGATAAGTTAAGCCGAGCAGCTAAGAATTGTCGAGCAATATAAATACCAAAAAATTGATTGATTATGGCCAGCTCGACATGATGTATTGTGTTTGGATAAAGAATCTTGCAATTACCTTGTCGCTGGCTGGTTGCAATACAAAGTGTTTTCCCCATTATTCCTTCAGATTGAGCCAATGGCTTTTATTTATAACTCTGGGGAGGAAAAGGCGAAGGAAGACCGTGCAACAAGACGTGTGCTCTGACAGTTTAAAAGCTTTTTTTAATAAACATCCTTCTGAATGCTGTGGATTGGTATTGCCAACGGTGTTGGTGTTGGTGTTGGGACTGCGATTGAGGTTTGAGTTGGAGCCAAGCTTGGGCTTATGCCATTTGAAACTCGCCTGAGGTTGCCCATCTTTGTGGCTGCTGAGTTTTGTTCAGCAATTTGGCTATTTGAGCATTTGATTGGTTTTAGTGCGGAAAACAGATAGACAGAAATGGCAAACGTGGCTAATATGAATCTGAACTGACAACTGACAGACGTTAACTGGAACTAAATACACATACTATCTCAATACCACGGTAACCAGAGCACACTCACAAAAAGCAATCCCAATCAAACGGCAATGCAAATCCTCGAAAAGAGTCATTTTCTGGAAAAGAGTTTGAATTGTCTTCTCTTTTTTCAGATATCTGCGGGTTTGTGAACGGTTATCCTTTTTTAATTATGTCCCACAAAGTGTGTCAAAGTGGGTAGCCAATAATAGCTTATAACAATTAAAACATTAAAATACTTCCGAAATTAATTTGGTGTAGTATACCCAGTATTATGTAGAGTATTCCAAATGAATACCTAATAGTGTAAACATGAATCAATCGAAATAAGTAAGCATAAGCATTTCTATGCACTCGATATATGATCACTTTTGAAGGTCAGTATACTGACCGCGTTTGCACTTAGCCGTTTAGCGCAACTGATGATTGACTCATGTATGCACACATGCATGTATACTACATACTCCCGGGCTCTTCCGCTGTTGTCAGCAGTTGAGCCATATAACAGTATCTTATAACTAACCTACATTAATTAGATACCTAAGAACCAAATGTATTTAGGTGTAATTCTATTTGTTATAAGATTAAGAATTCATTCATAAAAAGACACAGTACGGAACGGAGGTTCCGCCGAATAAACAATCGCTGCTTGTTTATTACAATTGTCAAAAAGGGTATAATGGATTTGTGAGATGTACGTAACAGGCAGAAGGAATCATCTCCGACCCCATAAAGTATATATATATTCTTGATCAGCATCAACAGCCGAGTTGATTGAGCCATGTCCGTCTGTTTGAACGCGTCGATCTCAGAGACTATAATAGCTGGAGACTTCAAATTGGGTATGTATTTTCCTGGATACCGGACGCAGATCAAGTTTGTTCTTAATTTCCGATCGGACCACTATATCATATAGCTGACATAGGAACGATCAGTCGAAACTCAAGTCTTAGTATGAATAACTTTATTGTTGTTTGAGACATCTCAACCAAACTGACAGAATATGCATATGGGATGGTCCCATACATCCTTACCAAATTTTCTAGATAACACAACTAATAATACAAGGTTTAGTTGTTAAACAAATCTACCACACGAGTTGAATATAATTTAGAAACTACTTTATTTTCTGAAATTAACTGAAAACAAAGTGAAATAAGAATAAAGGTTCTTTATTGAAGTCCCCGGTACTTACATTGCCATTGGGTGACCATTTGGAAACGCTTCCCACGACTCCAACGCCAGAGGGCGTCGCGGCAGCTGCAAACTGGGGCGCCTCGCGGTCCGCGGAGGCAGCTGGGGCCACCGCTGTGGAGGTGCTGCTGCCGGTGGCCGTGCCCGTGCCCGTGCCCGCTGTGGTGCTGCCCACATTGGAGGCGTTGCTGCCACTGCTGCCGGCGCTGCTGCCACCAACTGTCCGGGATTGAAATTTATTGATGATGGTGCCACGTTTTGGATACGTTCGAGTGTCCATGTGTTCATGTGAGGATGCGGTTGCGTTTTAGATTGGCGCATTCCGTCGTTAAAAATATTTACGATTAAAAGAAAATTGCATCCGTTGATTGGATTGGATTGGTTTTTCGTTTTGTTTCGTTGGGGTCGAGGTTTGGTTTCGTTGGGGTCGAGGTTTGGTTTGGCGAGGTCGCAAATGTTTAGATTGCCGGCCGGTCGTATTGTTGTGTTGATGAGATTGATTACGATTAGGGGTCGACCAACAGCAGGAAGCACAAGGCACGAAGCACGAAGCAGCGATGTCAATGGCGAGGACGAAAGTCAGGATGATAGCGAGACACATGAAAGTAAACGTCAGAGAAGTGGTCATAAAATTTGATTAAAGTTTAATGGACAAATCCGGTCAACTCGACAGCTTAGACTGGGTAAAATTAAAACAAGCATTCGACAATTTATACAACTGACGAGCCATAAATACACTGAAACTACGGATTACAGTATATGTAATACTTTGACAAGTTATTTGTAAAATCTAACTACGGCAATCAGAAATATTTATTTAGAGATAAACTTGACTAGAAATATAATACTAGCAATAATACTAGTAAAACATATGTCAATTTTAAGAACTTATATATTATTGACAACTGTCTCTTGATTACAATTTTTTTATTAAACTGGTTAAGAGATGTTGAAAAACATTAATGCAAAGAACATATTATCTAATGCTCTTTATTTTGTCTTTAAATTTGTAAAGAATTTTTGGAAATATTAATTTGTTCTAGGATAGTTTTTAAGCCTCTGTTGTCAAATATTAATTTCATGACATGTTGTTAAAAGTTAATTTTAATTATTGATATTCGTATTATTATTTTCTTTATATCTATATCTATTTGATTTCTAATTCAACTAATACTATCGTAAGGCCAATTCTTAAGACTATCTAGGAATTAGGAGATACTCTCACTTTAATATATCTCTACTTCAACCAATTGAATTTCTGACTTGCTGAATATACCCAAAGTAAACAGAGTAAATGAACGAGCAGCAACAGCTGTTTACGAGCTTACCATATTGCGAGGGTATTACATCTGGATCACGTTCGTCTTCAACCAAATCCTCCGATGATTTCGTTTTTATGTCCGTGTGCTGCCAGCGTGGTTTCTCCAGGTTGCCGCTCTGCAATGTGGTCGACAAATAATAATATTAATTGTACTCGAGTCTGGGAACTAGAGAAGTATGTGAGGGGTGTTCTCACCTTGAAGACATCGCCTGATTGGGCGACAACGCCCGCTACTGTCGCCTTGTTGCCATGTTGGCGATTGCGTCGCAAATTGTGCACAAATGTTACCACAAATATCCGTATCGCGATGGCCACCCCAATAATTATGATGGTCAAAACGCTGCCAACAATCACTGGGGACAGTGTCAGTGTAACATCGTCGTCTGTTGTTATCGTTGTTATTTTATGTCATCGGTTATTGTTGTAATTACAGGTTGACAATCGCCGGTCATAAATCATCGTCAATTTTACATAGATATCGCATCGCATCGCATCACATCACGTATTCCAAATATCGCACATACATCACGTTGATTTTACGATGGGCAACAACAAGGTGGTACAAGTCGAGTTTGACAGTTTTATTTTTAGCCAAGTTGTGTTAACGACATGAGAAGGAAAATTAGAAGAGGAGGGCAACGAATGAGCGTGAGTTTTTTTTATGAAAATCAAGCAATTGGTAACTGAAATAATGTACAGTGGTTCACATCATGTCGAAATTTAATTGAATTTCGTTTGTGTATATAGATAGATAGACAGATATACATTTAAATATTTGTGGAATCAGACAAAAGAAATAATATTATCTATTATCGTATCTAAACGTCGGATACCGAAGCACATTTACTTTTTCTCCACTGTAGATCGAGAATCAGGAAAAAAACATTATCAGGCTTGTTCCGGTTTTCACTTTCCTCAAGATTTTGCGGATTGAATTCACTTGACATTCAGCTAGTGAGTGTGAATGCGGAAGGGATAAATCGATGATTTTGGCATGCTCAGCATACAATTAATTAAAGTGAAAACAAAATATTTGCAAAATACTCCAATGTTGAAGGAATAATGCCACATCAGCAGATAAACAAAAATTAATTTATTTGATTTTTAAATAATTTGTAATTCATCATACCTCAAAATCGATAAGACTCTAACCTAACATTTTTGTCGGATTTGCTCGAACTGTTCTAGTTTCCGCAAGTTTTTGTGAATATGAATGGCAACCTTTTTAGGGCTGCCCTTGTATGTGAAGAAATTAGTAAATATATGGGTACTTGTTTTAAACAACAATTTAAGTATTTTTAAGTATTGCGTAAAATAAAGAATTCAATTTCTTGTTTTATTAAATGCAAGTTTGGACAAAACTGTTTGTAATTGAATCAAAAAAGAACAGATTATTTTTGTAAACAAACACTGTTCAACAATTGACAACTCTGCAAAAAGACATTTCTCAACACTGAATACAGCCCGCACTTTCAAAAATACAAAAGTCATAACGAAAGGAGGTTTCATCTTTGAAAAGGGATTCCACTTCTGATTAAATAAATTTATGATGAATTAAGTACACATTTTGACAGGGGGAAATTCTTTTGACGCAAATTTCTGATTTACTCAGAACATTTTCCAGCACTGTTCTGCTAAAAATTACTCAACATAACTCGCAGGAAATGTAAAGGAATTTCGGTCAAATCTTGCGGATTGAAATTCGCAAAAAACAAGTGAAAACCGGAACAGGCCTGTATATTTTCTGAATATTACATATATTTGGGATATTACATGATTTGAATTCTGACTAAAGTTTCTTGGTGAATACCCACATTTAAACATAATTATTATACCCTATTCTAACAAGACTCAAGTCTCATTAGCTTTGAAATTTGTCAGACCGCATTTATTTGCAAAAATAAATCTGCAACCACTGTGCAGTGAAGCTGAACTGAAGTGAACTGCAGCTGGCACGTCAGAAAGTAATTTTACACATATGTATTTTAAGCCATTTCAAACAGCAGCGATCCCAGGAGGCAGGCATGTTGATTATGTAAGTACTGCAGATGACTCTGGTACCTGTCAGATGTCGCCAGCATGTGTGGAGTCTGCCAGTCGCTCAGTGTCTCTGCCAGTGTGTGTGTCCTGGCAACAACAACAAGGAGAGCGGCAGAAATCACAGAAATGGAGCAGACGACGCGTCGTCTTTAACTGTTCTCGGAGGCAGGCATGTGTCAAATGCAATCAGTCCTATGATTCCCATCCATCAATCAAGAGCAGAACAAGTGTGTATGTGTGTGTGTGTGTGTGTGTGTGTGTGTCACTCACCTGTCTTGTAAGCTGTTGAGCCAATTATGAAATCGGGCAACATGTATGCCGCACTGCGTCCCTTCTGATTGTAGGAATAGATGCGCAGCCTCAACGAATTATTCTCCTGCATCATCATCGAAGTGAGCGTGTCCAGATTCTCCAGCGAGAAGAGCGCCTCCTCCGCATTGCTCAGATTGAATCTTGTGGAAGACAGAATGGAGATCCCAAGATGTTATTAAATCACAATGGCAAATCAACAGCTCTGAGCCTTTAATCATGTGCAATCAAATGTCAGAAATGGCGCAAAACCCCAACAAATACCAAAAATTCTTTTGGCAGCTTACGATTTTACGGTCCTCGATTGGACTTTCGACCCGCTCCCTCCCCCCAAACACCCATTCCAGCCGCACCAGTCGACACCCTTGCCAAACATCTCCCATTCGCATGCTTCAATCATGACCTCAATTTGAATTTGATGCCTTTTGCCTTGTTGCGGCTTTCACTTGTCTTGTCATGTCTTGCTCTCTTTTTGCTTTTGCCAAAAACTCTGAAATATTAGGGTTCAATGTCTATATAAATTTTAACATGCTCTTTATGCCCTAACTGAGGGTATTCACATTTTGTCACGAAATGACTATTTAAATAGCACAAATTTAAAGTTTCTGAATAAGAATTAAGAACTACTGCCAAGATGGATATTGTTCCTTAAGAACTACTCCAATGATTACTTATTATTCCTCAGAGTGTCTTTAAAATGAGAACTAATTTGTTAACTGCATGTTGCACTACCCTAAAGACCTATCAAGTATATTCAAAGATGAATTAACTTCTCCAGAGCTACTGTTTAGATAACACTTATTTTTGAATGCAATTTTATATTAAATTTGATAGATAGGGTATGTATAATTCGGCTACCCGAGGACTATTATTATTTCGTTACTTTTCCCCCTGCGTGGCATTTCCTTTTACAAACATTTTTACATTGATGACGACGTTTGCAGCATTTTGGCACAATCTTTTTGAATGAGGGTCCTTTGATGTCTTGGGCTTCCAAGTTATCCTCCGGGCATACCCTTTACGAGTGTGTAGCTGCCATTGTTTTAATAAGCAATGTTTATTAAACGTTTCTGGTTTGTCTCTCTGGCCAACTGACGGAATATATTATATATTTATGCATATTGTCCTCGCATTATGTAATGTTTGGATATGAATACGACTTCGATTCGATATCGATTCGATTTCTCGGTTCTGGGTGTAATAAAATGCGCATTTTTTAAACACACATTCGACATGCATATAAATTGTTGATTCTCGCCCCTCCCAGGAGAACGTTGGACACGAGGCGAGAACATGGCCCGAAGCATCCTCTTTCACGCCTAATTACACCTCCCCAAGGAGTGTGCACACACATTCATGCATATGAGAGTCAAATACTTGACCCCAGACATCCTGGCAGCTGCCCCTCCCACTCACCGTTGTTTGCCTTGCCGTAGCTAATATTGAATAACATTCTGCCAACGTCTTTAGAGCAGCTGCCAAATGCAGAATATGATTGTGTCTATATATAGATTCGTAATTGTTTGCATGTTGGTAGGTAGCTACTGTATCTTATAACTGGTGAGTTTCAGCTTACGGCTTTGCCGGTGATTATGACGGCATTGAATTAAACTCTGAGTCGATCTGTTAAACTACAATTATTGCGGATAGATTGGCCAAAATCAGTTTATCACTCATTAAATCAATTGTGTAAAACTTGAAGTTAAATTCAATATATATATTTCTAAAAAATTAAACTAAGTATTCGACTTTGAATTGAAATAAATCATCTATTTTCCACCCAACTGTGTGAATTTTTTAAAATCATTCAAGCGGATTTTGACACAGATTTTGGAAATTGTTTTTACAGCAGTTCGATCAGTTTTGATAATTTTTTCTTTATTTCAGTCGTTTGATTAACTCATCTTTGGGAACTTGACATGGAAATTGAAACAATTATCTTGACTTGTAAAAAAAGTAAGGTAAATGTGACGAAAACATTGCCATGTTCTGATAACACATTTAGTGATGAACGATATTAAATTTAATATACTTATGAATTATTCTTTAAAATAAATTTGGCATTCAGCAAGGCGCAATAAAGATATTTGTTTATAGGTAAAAAGAATCGGGACCTTTTTGTTAAAACTTTTTTCCATATTGCCCCAACTGCTGCAATCAATTAAATTTTTGCGTCTAATTTTGTTAAGTGACGAGACAGATTTATGGCGCAATGGATAGGAATAAATTTGTGTGGAACGAACTAGCGGTAAATCCGCTGGCGTCCGATGCTGCCACCTAGTCCGATTTAGATTTTCGAAGTCAGGGTCAGCGATGCCACATTTTTTAGTCAGTTTTCGAAGTAAAGTAACGTATTTAAAAAAATATATGGAACCACTTCAGTTTTCTTTAAACTAAGCATTAAACAAATTGGTCTTTTGAAGTAAATCAAGTTTTACTAAAAAAAATCCTTTAACTTATTGTGCAATTTGTGAAAACATTTTTCACGAAGAGTTGCCGGACTAATGGCATACAATTGTTAGAGTTGTCGAGTAACTTTTATTTTCTCGCGCCAGTTACTTTTAAACTTTTTTAGCTGAACAAAATCCATTATTACATAAATAAATTAAATTATATTAATTAAATAAGAAAAAAATAAAAAACTTAATCAAACCCTTGAGTAATTTAATCTGAAAAGGTTTCAACCCTTAGCAGTCTAGTTCGAAAAGGTTCGTGAAGTTACATAAAAACATATCTTTGATAGGTTTAGAGACCTTGGAAAAACGTTCTTGAAGTTGCTATTACTAAATGTTAAAGTTTCAACCAACCGGTTTTCTCACAAGGGAGTCATAACAGATTTAATTTGCACCTGACATATTTGGCATATGTTTCAAATCGACGCCTAGGGCCGCGAGCTGAGAACTGAGGCCGAGGCCTGAGGAAGACAGATATATAATCCGCTTATAAACGTGGCCCAAACGTGCCCGCTGTCCAAATTCAGGGGAAAATGCTATTTGCAGTTGTAGTTATATTCGCAGTTGATTAATATGCTTACCTGGTAACGCCGGTGCGTGTTGAAAACATTTCGAGGACAAATATTTGGGGCAGGCCGCCGTCA
Organism: Drosophila suboccidentalis; assembly: GCA_037043435.1. NCBI lineage: Eukaryota > Metazoa > Arthropoda > Insecta > Diptera > Drosophilidae > Drosophila > Drosophila suboccidentalis. The sequence continues at coordinate 45,503 of JBAMBK010001423.1, forward strand.
TAGCCCGGTATGCATTGTATGTCCACGCTGAGCTCCGTCCGATTGAAGATGCTGCAATTGCTGACGCCATTGGGAAGAGCTGCGGGTCCGAATCCAAATCCGAATGAGATTTATGTCATTCATGTTTGCAGATTGTCCAGGAAATTAACAAGCCGCCGGATGGGAGTGCGACATAAAAAAACAGAGCACAGAGAACACACATGAGCTGATGCCCCTTTTTAACTTGAGAGGAGAAAAAACTGGAACAAGCGAGGACACTCGGAACTGAGAGTGTCCCTACCGAGTGTTAAGGTCAAATAGTGCTTAATGAAGCGAACACTGGGAAAACAGACAAACAGTCGGAAGGACTTAAACTCTGTTGGAATGACATCCAATTGCACGAATCGAATCTTATATATTTACTTAACTTTAAAAGTAGTTGTTGGTATGTCTTATGAATAATTATATAAAATGAGGTGTAAGTTCGTCGAATTTCTACATACCGGCCAGAACCACTTGGAAGAGACAGGGCTGTTGCTGGGTGCCCACCTCGTTGGCCGCCCAGCAGGAGAGTGTGCCATAATCCTGTAAGATACATGCACAGACATATTAATATGTACACTTCGCGATTCGTATATATTTATATGTATATGTCGGGTTATTTGTGTGGATTGTGTATCTCTTAATTGGCTGAGTTGTTCTGTTTACCTGATCCGTGACCGGAGTGTACTTTAAAATGCTGCGGCTTCCATTCACGCTGAATCGTTCGCTGCCCACGTCCAGAGTTTCGCCCGAGTTGTTAAATTTCCAGCGAAATGTTCTGCAAAATGTATTTTTGTTATTGTTTTTATTTCATATAAAATTTGTTGGTGCTGTTTGCATTGCGTTGACATTTTGACAGTTACGTTGGCAGAAGGATGCTCATGCTGAAGGCAGAAACATCAGTTCAGTTGAGAGGTGGATCGCGACGGGGACAGAAGACAAACAGTAACGGGGACAGGGACAAGGACAGAGACAGAAGGCAGAAGGGGGGAGAAGAAAGGAAAAAGACAGCGGACACGGTATAGGCAGCAAGTGCGACATGTTTGCAAAGTTTTTCATTTTTAAAATAGCTCGTTAAAATATTAAAGGTTTAACGAGAAGTTTTTTAAAAGGTTAATTATCTCTGGCATATTCGGTTGAACGCTTTCGCTTCCCTCTCGAATTTCCCACTCGTTAATCAATATACATATAAGTATATATATATTAAACTAGAGGGCTCCGCCCCCTGCTCGCTTCGCTCGCAAAATTGGAAAGAAGGTCTTTCGTTGTCCGTTTTCACAAATTTATAAAATGCTAAATGCTAATCTGTGAGTTTGGTTGAGATATTCTAAGAAACAAAAAAGTTTTTCATACTAAGCAATTTCCTGACTATTGACCCCGAATTTGACCCACTTACAGGTCGAATTTCGCAAAACACCGTCTTATTGCACGATGAAATTATCTCATCTATGTTGTGTACAAATTTCAGCTTTTTTTCTTTTACCGTTTGGGCTACACGTTGATGTGTCAGTCAGTCAGTCAGTCAGTGAGTCAGGACAAAGTGTTATTTATATGTAGATGTGTATATAAGCTGCATATTCAAGAATATTTGAATTGTTTTTGACATTCAGAAAAATGTACAAAATTATATTGCCCATTTACTTGAAGAGTGTCAGAAAACGTAATTTCGAGAAAAATGTTTTTGGGGCTTTTATTTCACTGCCAACTTGTACTTTGTACTGAATACATGAAATCTTTTGACACTCACATGAAGACTGTACAAGATTAAAATATGAAACTATTGCACAATATAGAAGAAGACAAAGAATATTTGTGCATCATTATGAGAGTCTTGAAGTCAATGAAGTCATGATTTGTAATAAATATTTCACTTAGGCCTTATATTAAATCATATGTATGTTTTTGCAAGACTACTTAATTTAAGAAATACATCAAAAATATTTCAGCTTACTGCCAATTTTTTTAAATTAACTCAATACACGAATAAAGTTGCCTCTTTTTTTATTATAATTCACTTTATTTACTATATATTTTTATATTTACTATATATACAATATATTGCCAAAATTCGCTTAAGCCAAAAAAACTTGAAGTTAACATGAAATTTAAAGAGCTCCGTCTTTAAATTTAAATGTTTTGCCTAGAGACCGTAATTGATTTGCATTTTTTGCAGTGCGATGCTTTAATTTAAAAATAAAAAAAGAAAATACAGAGAAAGAAATCGGTGAGAGAGAAAAAAGAAGAGAATGGTTGGCGCCGCTGTCAAGCAGTTAAATGCTGATAAATTAACTTGTAGCCGCCTTCAGGCCAACAACAACAGCAACAAGAACAACAGCAACAGCAACAAAGTATGCAGCAGCTTTTTAATGTTCACGCTGAGCATTGTCTCTGCCGCTGCCGCTGCCTCTGCCTCCGCCTCTGTCTCTGCCCCTGAGCTACCACAACAATTACACGACGCAGCTGCGCTGGAAGCAGCATCGCGCATATTTTCCGCTGGCTAATGATTAATTATTTTAGCATAAAGCGTCAACTCAAGACACAGGCAGACAGACAGACAGACACACAGACACACAGACACACACGCACACACACAACAAGAGAGACAGAACGAAAAATTGAAATTAAATACAAGACAAGCCAGATGGACAGACTGAGGGACACAGAGAGACAGTGAGAGAAGGGGAGAAAGAAAGAGAGGTGGGCATAAAGTCGGCTGTCAGGCCACAGCTCATTAAAAAAACATTAAAGTGGCCAAATGTGGCAATGTGAATTAACAGCGAGTCCAGGAAAAAGCCCCTCCCACACTCCGCCCCTCTCCCTCCTCTGGCATCTGCACATTTAACATGAATTTAGGGCGTGGCACTCAAACGAAAATAAAGCATTAGGCACCGCCTTTGAAGTGCCATCGAATCAAAATATTGTTAAATTTCGCACATTTCCTACCATATAAACAGCATTTTCCGTTACGCACACACACACACACACACACACACAGACACGCACACACACACACTACACAATTACAGTCCCCAGCCGGAAATTCAGGCATGTGGTGATCGAATTCTATACGGCCGCTGTACAGAACGTTTCAGATTTAAGTTGCACATCCCTGATTCTGCAAACTTTCATGAGCGCGCTCTGTAGTCAGAATCGATCGTCTCTAAGTGTGAAATCCCTGCAACAAAGTCCGCTACGAACTCGAACGTTTTAGTGAGTTTGTCATAGAGTTCTGCTGCAGAGAACGCTGCACAGAATTGTTTCTGAGCTGTGCGAAATCCCCGCAGCAAAGTCCGCTATGAGTTCGCTCGTTTGCTTGAGTTTGACATTGCGTTCTGCTGCAGAGAACGCTGCTTGGATTTTTTCTTTGTTTCTTTGTTTGTATTGACTTTTGTAGGGTTGTCATAGGGTTTTGCAGCAGTTATTGCAGTGTACAAAAAAACTCGATCAGCTACATTTTGTATGGGTTGCAACCCTTTTTGTGTGTATTTCTTGCAGTTTTTCTTTTGCGTTTTAGTTAAGTGTCAGCTCGTCTTGCGTAAACAACATAAGTGAAGCGGTAAGTTAAATATATTTATTGCGTATTTTAATATAATTTATAAATAAAACACAATTAATATATTACAGTCTACCACATTCGGCAGTGCTACTGTTTTGAATATACACACAAGCCAGGTAAATAAAATACAAAACACATAAAATATTACATTTGTAATTAATGTTTGTTTTTTCTTTCTTTTCAGTGTTCTTATCATATATCTAAATTAGTTTAAGTAATTGTCAGAATGTAATAAAAGAATGTAAATCAATGTTTAAATAAAATTATTAATTAAAAATATGTATAAACATTTTATTTCTACTGCCGTGCAGATTTGCCGCTGCCTAGGGGTGGGGTAGTTCAATAAGAATTCCAACCAGATTTCATACTAGAACCAGCGTAATTCCAACTAGAATTTTATACAGCAGAAATACGCATACAGAAAAGTATGCAGCCGAACCTTACGAAGAACTCACTAAAACGTTCGACTTCGTAGCGGAACCTGCCGCGCGGTTTTCTAAATTTCCTACAGAGAATTGTGGCCACGCATGTATAAAAGCGAATGAGGGTTTTACACGAACTCGGCGCGCAGAACTGTGAGCGCGCTGTACGAATTCTGTACAGTTTTCTGCGACAAATTTACTATTGGGTCATTTGTCAATTTAGCAAACTTCCATTCAACAGGAAAGCGGAAGCAATTGCCAACAACAGCAAAAGGGAAGCGGCAGGAGGGGTATGAGGGACCAGGGGACCAGGGGAGCAGGGGTAGAAGGGGGGATAAACTCATAGAGAGCGGAGTTTTTTGTTTGTACTCACCGTGGCGGCGGATCCGCTTGAATCTCGCACACAACCTCAACAGTCTCATCCTTGGAGGCACCAATTAGTATAACGCGATCCGTGTGCTTGCAAACGGGCGTGTCTGAAAAGATAGAGAAAGCAAAAACACATGATGAATTAGTTGGGTATACAATACTGCAGTATACCCTAGATTTAAGTATGGAAAATTATAAAACACTCATAAAATACATTACATTACATTACTTACATTACATGTCTCTGTAAAAGTGCAATAAATTCAATCAAACCAAACATCTTGGAAAAGATCATACTGACATTTAACTACAGTTTCTTTGTAAAAAATTAAAAAATGTTCTATAAAATAAATGATATTCCGAGATAATGCCCAAATATCTATAACCAACACCTGCCTGAAGGGAGCAGCCGAAAAAAAATGAGGCAAAGCATTTTGTTTGGCGTTGGGCGTTGCACGGGGAAACGCACAAAAGTGATTTAGACAGCGAGACGCCTCCTCATCAGTTAGAGTAGGCTCGCCTCCATCTCTGCTCGCCTCCCGCTTCCCGCTCCCCTCGCCCAAAATCATCGGGGTCGGGGGGGGCAAGAGGGCAAAGGCAGTCAGTCAGTGTCAAACGCAATGGAATTCGTGGAAAGCCGTTGAGTGGCGACGTCGTTCTTGTTTACTTGAAATTAATTAATGTGGCAACATGATTTAGTACTTGCAGGTAAATAAGGCGTTCATAAATGTTAAAGGATTATTAGCTGACAGCACACGTGGCGTATGCGTAATTTTCTGTCGTCGTTCTCCCCCCGTACTCCTCGCCGTAAGCAAAAGAAAGGAAGCCAAACGAAACGAAACCAAACCAAACCAAACCCATTAGCAGTCAGGCAAGTTGAATTTTTGATGAATTGTTTGTCTTAAAAATTTACAAAAGGACGTAATTAATTAGCTGAAACAGGACCTATTTTCCTCACTGTTATTGTTTTTGTTGATGCTTATTTGAATTGCAAATTCACGAGGGCTGTTTGATCAGACGTCAGCCAATTAGAGAAACGCACTTGAGACAGTACTCGAATAATACTTGTTGCTCCTCTTTGCCTTAAATTAACAATGACACCAAGCAACAAAACGAAAACAGACTTGGTACAGAGTTGCTGCTTCTTTTGAATAGGCCTAAAGAGCTAAGGAACACATTCATCAAAGGTCTATTAATCGATTCGAAATCTAAGCAACGAATATTAAGCAATGGAAAATGAGAAATTACATAAAAACGAGTAGTTCAAAAGGAATGTGAAATGTCAAATATATCACAGTCTGAAAATCGAGTGTAATTCAAACCTATTGAAATTAAATCAGCAATTTTTCTCTTTCATGCATACGAGTAATGACATTTGACCAGCCAAATGAATTGTAATTTTTCGTCATCTTACGCCTTGATTTTCTAGATACAAGTGTTCGGAGCAGAACATATAACTTTCTGAAGTTGTATCTACTGATTTTGTTTTTACTTTGCCACTGTTATTAATGCACCTGTGTGTCTGCAACAAAATTGTTAAGAATGCGTTATTAATTTTAAATGTTAAGGTCAAGTAATACTCATTTTGGCACACATATGTATGATCTGTAAAAAGATGCAATCTACTAAGAAAACAGCCGGCAACAAACGCAGTCAAAAACTAATTTGATCGTGTCTTAACTTCAAAATACGGAAAATAGGCACATATCGTTGTTCCCTCGAAACAACAAGTATTCGATATTGCATCATTTTGTTCTTATTTAATATATAATTCAAATTACTCGATAAGTGTATTCAGAGTTTTTCTCAAAAAATTTTGGAAACAACGGAGATACTATTTCAGAGATAGTAACCAGGGACCGAAAATAATGATTATTGCAATTTTTTTATATCAAAAAATCAATGACTAGAATACATATGCAAAAAAAATAATGATAAAGATTAAATTTGAGCGAAAAAATAAAACTTACAAATAATCATTATTTATGATTTTTATTTTTTTCGCTCAAAATAAAACTCACTTTAAATTCATGGCTTTTGTGTAGGATTCTCACAAAGTATTTTTGCATATCCCTTTAAAACAAACACAGAGGACCCATAAAACGCAAAAACAAATCTTTAAAATGAGATCTTTTAAATATGAGTATTATTTTGAACGAAAAAATAAAAATCACAAATAATGATTACTTGTGAGTCTTTTTTTTTCGCTCAAATTTAATCATTATCATTGAAGAAAATCCTTAAAAATCGTTAAATAATCATTACTATGTCATTTTTACAATAAAATTCATAATGATTACGGTCCATGATAGTAACACATTGTTACATATTTATATTAGATTATATTTCTGTGTATGTAAGAATTTGTCACCTTGAGAACAATAGAGAATAATACAACTTTGCTTTAACGTATAGTCTGTTATGTACTTTATATTATTTTGTTCCTGAACATAGTGGCATAAAAAATTAAAATAATTTTTCTTTTTACTATTATTATTAAAAATAGATTTGTTTTTATAAGGGCTTCAAAATGTATAAATTACCACATTCAACTTATATTTTAATAGAAGTTGTGACAAAGCAGAAAACTTTTGCGCATTAACAAAACGGAAATGTCAGCGGTTGCAAGGAGATGTGGCAGAAGTGGCAGATTTGGGAGACGCGGCTGCAAACCATTTAATTTATGGCCGGCAGCAATGCGTCTGTCTCGGTCTCTGTTGCTTGAAGGAGGAGCACTTGACTGGGATGAAGTACTCGTAGTCTGAGCATGTGTATCGCTCAAAAGCAACAACTGGTACACTGATAAAAAAGGATCTAATATCAAGATTTTGGCCTCAGAACTAAGAAGTTTGGTCTAAAAAATGCGTCGAGAACTTGAACACATCTTGATTCTAAAAACATTTCAATCAAGACCAAGTTCTTGTTTTTAAGATCATAAATTCTTATATTTTCAAGACCACAAATCTTAGTATAAGAATAAAAATTATTTTTTTTTTAAGATTATATGTTCTTATTTATAGACCAAAAAGTTTTGAATACTCAAGACAAAAAATCTCAAATAAGGATTAAGCTTCTTAGCAAGGCGTGGGGCCAAAATATTTTTTTTTTCACATTTTTACATTTATTACACTAGTTTACAGCCATTTCGCTTCTCATGTCTCTGGGCACTTTTCTTATAGACTTTGGCCCATAAACACGAAAATCGCACTTAACATTTATTCCATGGAAGCGTTTTCGAAATATTAACTTTTTGCCGAATATTCGAAGTTTCTCCGACATTTTGGAGTATACCACGAGAGCTGACTACCCGATGTGACAAAAACGCTTTCAAATTAAAGGTTACTCATTCCTCTACAACCTTCTTTCATATATGTAGTTTTGAGATTTAGAAGCTAGCGACTCTAATTAGTTTCAAAATACGTTTTTTTTCTTGTGATTTTTTGTGTTTGAGACAAATCGTCCCAGAAAATTAGATATCGCAAAGGTAAAATTTATTTTAAGTGTTTAACATAAAGTATTTTGTCAGATTCGTTGAGATTTCTCAAACAACCAAAAAGTTTTTCGTACAAAATAGCTTCCATTGGAACTATTTATCGAAAATGTAGATTAAGTATAAACATTTATGTTGTTTTTTGAGATATCTCAACCAAACTTGCAAACTGAAAATATTCTAGTACCTTATAGAAATCGTTCCACTATATCATATAGCTGTCATACAAACCAGCGATTTTCGCCACATCGGTTAATTGGATCTCGTGGTATACTCTAAAATGTCGAAGAAACTTCGAAAATTCCGAAAAACTTATATTTTTAAATCCCTCCCATGTTTAGCGGGCCAAAGTCCATAAGAAAAGTGCATTGGGACATGAGAAGCAAACATTTTTTTGTCATATTGTAAATTTTTTATTTTAGCAATTATTAGCAATCGATATAGCAGGGCTACGGCAAATTGCCACAAAATAATCGCTGTCCTAAAGCCTACTCTGATTGGATTTCAGAAGCTAAATATGGTAAAGTTATAATTGACTTCACCAGCGATTTAAGCCTAATGTCATCTTTGAGAAGCAAAAACCAGTTGTGAACTCAAAGTTGCTTTCACACGAGCTTATTCTCACCGACACTTTTTGTCAAAAAACTGTCGGTGTCGTGTGAACAGTCAGAATTTAAAAAGCGTCGGCTTTTCACCGGTGCTCACCGATGGAAATATAGCACGTCATATTTCCATCGGTTTTTTGTGTCGGTCAAACGCCTACTAGATTGAGGCACTTTTGTATGAAACTTTTCAGAGTGTGACCAGGTTCTGTGAGAACAAAAACCGATGGTTTTGTTTGACAATTGATGCAAATTATGCGAATGGCAAAATTCACCGACGGTGAAAAAGTGTCAGTGAAAACACACTCGCCTGAAAGCAACTTAAGATAAAAGGATCTAATATCTAAGATTTTTATTCATATATTAAGAACTTAAGACTTCTTAGAATAATATTCTTAGTTTTAGTAATTTGGTCTTAAAATATTCTTATTTCAAGAACAAAATATTTAAGACGAATGTTCTTGATTTTAGAAAGGGGTCTTTTATTTCAGTGTAGCTGTACACTGCTGACTGGGTACAGTAGTCGCTGCCTAACTGGGAACCCCCTAAATCCGGCTCAAAAGCTCATTATGAGCGCGATCATCATCCGGAGCGGAGGCGGAGGCGGAGGCGCTTGTCAAATTGCTTGAATTTAAGCTTTTCCAGCCCCTCCTCCGACCCCCGACCCTCGACCACCGACTCCATAATCTCTTCTGGCAAGACGAAGTGTTGGCAACGCGTCGCGGCCTGTTAAATTGAAGCATAATTCCGCAGCAGCTGCAGCTGCAGTTGCAAGTTGCAAGTTGCAGCAATGAAATATGATGCAACGCATGTGGCAAGCATATGAAAAGCGACTGGATTTCCTCTCCCTCAGTCTGTGCGAGGGAGACAGATAAAGCGAGATGGCAAAATGTTGTATTTATGCAAAAAGCGGAATGAAAAATATTTTCACAGCCTTGACTTGCAACTGCGTCCCGTCCGTGTCTCGACTCAACTTGAGTCGAGTTGAGCTGAGTTGTGAAACGAAAACGGCCGAGCACAAAAAAATGCAATACATCAAATGGGGCAAGGGGGAGACAAGACAAGTCGAGAAGGGGGTTGCTTGACAACGACAACGTCGCTGTCTGACTTTATGATAAGAAAACATACGTAAAAGCCAGGACAGGGGAGAGGGGGCTAAGGGATAGCCGGACAGATAGATGATGCATTCAAGCCAAGTGCTGGCCGTGATGCCAACGGAGGCAAACAAAACTGGGCCTGGCATCCCGGAGCAGGGCAACAGAGCTTGGGATTATAGAGTACGACGATATGGAGTAAACTGTTTTTCCTTGATATATGCATATGTACACAGAATATATATGTATGTATGTTCGTATGTTTCCTTGACTCATTTCTTTATACTCACATTTAACCCGCAGCGGCAACTGATTGCTGACCGTTTCGCCCTCGTCGTTAATTGCACTGCACGCATAATTGCCCGCATAATGTTTGGTGATCTTCTGCAGCACCAGACTCTGGTTCGAGCGGATGACACGGGCCGAGGTATTGTGCTCCAAGTGTATGCCCTGAAAAGTGCCAAATAAGCGAAACGAAAGGAAGAAAAATGCATATATTTATAAGAAAAGCGAAGCGTCTTAATATTGATTTAATGAGGGGATTAAGATAATTTCAAGAGGTAAAGAATCATTTATAGATACCCATCACAGTAGAGTCTCATTGTTATATATGTATGTATGTTAAACAAATATTTGTTAAAAATACGTATTATTTTAGAAAATGATTAAGATTATGTGACACACACAGAAAAATCTATTAAAGAAATGCTTTCAAATCTCTATACTAATTTTTGAGAATTAATGGAATAATTGTTTAATTTTGAGGTAGATACCTGATAAGCTTTTGTTCTTATTATCTATCTTATCTATGACAAAATTAAAGGATCATAGTAAGAGAAACAGGTTCTCCTGTATCTATGACAAACGATAATTCCTTTAATAATTCAAACACAAATTTTCTGTTTAAAGTAAAAGGAAAACCTTGCAAAAGACATTCTACAAATGCAGTCAAATCCATGTATAATCTATGTCTGTAACCTCGTTCCTTTAATATATAATTAGAAAATGTCTAGTAGTTAGAATGTGCTCATTAAAATTTAAGTACAATATTTAAATGAATTCGCACAGATTAAATTTGCAGTTGTCTTCAACTACCAATGGGAATGAGAATGGAATTGCTCTAGATGCTGATGGGTTGCTCCAATCTACTTCACTCTTGGCTGATTGATTGCGGGAAGCGGTGACTGCACTTGAGCGTCGGCAGAATCAATGCCACAAATCCCAAAACTATTTTGGCCAAACGGCACAATGCGGAGTTGACTCAGCCCCTTTTGCCACCTTTCGGACCGTCGTTCTTGGTGTGAATTGAAATGAGCAAAGCAAAGCAGAGCAGATCAGAGCAGGGAAGTGCAGTGCAGTGCATCCTGGAGCTAGAAGCAGCCACCACAGCGTATACGCAACTTGCCATGTTATTGACACTTAAACCGAAATGAATGGAAGCCAACGAAGCTCACAGCCTGCCTGCCTGTGTCCTTTAGTCTGTGCTGAGTTTCTGCTTGCCGTTGTCATTGAGTTTTGGTTCACATTTGTCGGTGGCAAAATATGTAGAGTGGGAGAGGGAGTATGGGGACAGGGGGACTACATGAAGTGACAAGAGCTCACTTCCAGCTGACTTGACGCGACCTACATTATGTAACCACAACAGTTTCCGCCATTGAGGATTCGATTGTACGTGACACTCGAAGTAAACATCATCGCCTTCCTTGATATCATCCGGTGTCAACGTGGATCCCAGACGCAACGTCACCAGCGGCGGATCTGCAAGAATTGGCAAATGAATAGAAAATGCGTTAGTCAAATGGCAAACATGTGATACCAACTAGCAAAGGTGATTCATTAACTATATATCAGTTCAAGTGTTACAAGTTTCATTAATTTGTATAAAATGTTTCATAAAGGATATAATAAGATTTTGAAAATTAAATATATTTATTATTGGCCGTGTTCACCAGAACAAATCGACAACAGAGAATCGGTGAAATTTGAAGATTATTTTGGTGAACGGCAGTGATTAGCAATCCTGATTTCAAATTTTGTGATTATGATGACTGAAAATTCATCACCAAAATAATACATTGAAATTCTCTGATTGTGATGTTTTGTTATCGATACAACAAATCGTAATCAACAGAACACTAGATATAGAAATAAATAGGACAAAATTAATTAAAAAAAACCAAATTATTAATACTAATTTGGTCTTCTTAAAAAGAATACAAAGACCACGTTGGAATCTGCGTATTTTTAAAATATTAAATGCGCATACAATATCGACTTAATTATTTATTAATGCAATATATCAACTATTATTTTAAATCTAGCCTTTTGCAGTGTTGATTCCCATTTTAATATTTATTTTGCGCCAAATTGTTCTGAATTTTCTAAATAAATATTAGCACCTTTGACAAAAAAAGAAATGACAACATTGATTTTGCCTCAAAATTTCATCTACTCGTAAGCGTTTTTTGATTTCTGATACATGATTACTGATTGATTAGTTTTATTTCGGTTTGATTCGTCCGATGTTGTTCATTTTATTAAATATAGTTGTTTATTAAAGATTTCCCTAATACGCGTTTTGGGGAAATTTGTTCGTCTTTTTCAGAAAGCCTGTTTAACATAAATTAAATTAATATATTATTAGATATTATTATTTCTTTAAAAATAATAGAATTGGATTAGTATTAGCTTCTACAATTAATCAATTTTAAAAGATTTTACAAAACTTTAATAAAATTTTGTAATTTTCATTTCTCCGAACCGAGCCATTTTCTTACTCTAAAGGAGTCTAGTTTTAGAATTTTTTATTGTATTTCTGTAGAATCTGCATTGTCCAAGTCTTACGAATAAGCACGGAAATCGATCTGTAAAATAATCTGATATCGCTTCATCTTTTAATAAGTGTCAAAATAAATGCTAGATAGTATTGGGGACAATTTATATTTTTAGTTGTACTTATATTGAAGTTCCTCTAAGTTTGAACTTTTGCTACAGCTGCCGCTAGAACTGTAAACGAATCTTATATCATCAAAGCTTATTATGAACTATAGTACAATTTTCTTGGAGATAATTGAAGGGGAATGCCCTGTTCTTAGATTTACGCCCTTCAGTCATCAGATGTGCTATAGCTAAAGTGATCTCTTTGATTTAATAGTTGGCTGCAAATATGTACTATTTGCTGCAGCGACAGCAACATCAACAAAGAGTTATGAGGACATTCTAATGTAAGGAGCCCAAGGATCAGGGACTGGCTGCTGCTTCTGAACATGTGTTGCCGCTTAAGTCGTTTGAATTTGCTTAACGAGCCACAAACTTTGCGACAAACGGAGCAAGAGGCAGAGAGCGAAGAGCCCAAGCCACAGCCACAGCCCAGGGCTGAAGGTTGGCCAGGACGACGTCTGAGGAAGGACTCACGTGCCAACCTTAATATTGTTGAGTTATTGGCGGCCAAAGCCAAACGGCGCCCGTCAAGAGTTAGACGACGACGACAACAACAACGACGAACGAGGCCAAAACTTTGCTTACTTTAGAATGGGCTGGCAAAGTTTGTTCGCCCCTCGTTTACCCCTTTCTACCCCCGTGTTCAGCCCAGTGCTGGTCTGTCGCCCCGCCAATCAGCCAGAGTGCTTCGAAAGGGCCGGTAAAACTCTTTCGCCAAAAGTCGCGACGTTGTATTTCCGCACACATGTTGCAGGCCATTTTTGTGATTATCATTTACCGTTGCTGTTGGCGTTGCCGTTGCCGTTGCCTTCAAACTGAAAACTGGTAACTGGTTACTGCTGAGACGGCCCAAACAAACCGCCAAGAACTTTTGGGTATCGATCGACTCGTCGGGCTGCGACGAGTTGTGCTCCAAATTTATGTGCAAATGAAAGTTGGCTTATTATGGCATTTGATATATGCGACTTCTGCTGCGCGATTTGCTTGGTAATAACGCAAATTGCCAAATTGGTATTTGCCTACAACTGAAAATGGCCGAAAAGTCAAAGCAACGACTTTAAGCAATTCACAGTTTAACTATTGAAGTTTTGCGTCCTTTAAATTGCGCTACTCAACTGGACTTCAAGAAGTAATCCTGGATGATTGGGCTGTTGCCATATATCATCTGGCTATAATCCTGCTGCTCTGCTCTTCTGCCCACTTTAAAAATATCAACTCAAATTGCGGCATTGAGAAAAATATCGCGATGCTTTCGCTCTTTCAAATGCCAGGCACGCACACAGCAGAAGCGCCAATGTAGCCAGCCATAAACAACGAGCAAAGGACACACACACAACAATACAGTATGTGTGTGTGTGTGTGTGTGTGTGTAATACTACGCTCATGGGAATCTCTATGTCTGTGATTGCATTGCATGTTGTGTTGTCCTGTTTCCTTGTTTGCCGGCTTCGCATTATAAATTTTAAAACCGAGCGAGTGTGTCACACACTCTGACTACGCACAGAGCGCACAAACATAAAGAAAATTATGTATATACAACCAACGCAGTTGAAATGCAGCAGCTGCCCCCCTCCCCTCCCCATCCACACCCCTCCCTTTCTGTTCAACCTCTGTGTTCATAAAGTATGGCAAATGGCCTTGCCAAATGCCATGCCTAAGAAGCCAAAACGAAGTTGGCATAATAACTCAGGCATGATGCTGAATAGAGATATCGCATAGAAGAACCAAAACAAGGACGAGCCAACAACAACAACAGCAACAACAACAACAACATTAATAGAAATTGCGAAATAATGCAAAGCATATTTTCCATGTCTGTTCAAATTAAAAACTCGAAGAAATTATCAAATAAGAGAAGTCGACTTCGAGATGCGCTATTTGATACAAAAAATATACATTTTGAGAATGGATAAATAGTTAAAGTTATCAACAATGAGGAAAATCCCTATAAGAATTTAAAAAGCTTAAAGCAGGGACTGCAAATAAGAGTTATGAATGCTAATTTCAACTAAAAAATCAATGTTATTTCCTTCACATTTCCTGCTATAGTAAAATGGTAAGCACCAAAATTCCTATTTCAGTCGGGACTATCGTTATCAGCCAAAAACTTCTATTTTCAATTTATAAGATATAAATCAAATTTAATCCTTTTTTTTAATTCTTAAAAATAATCGTTAGAATTAATTTTTTTAAAAAAAGTTGAGATTTTTTTAATAAAAATAAAATATAAGAGTTATTTCGTAACTTTTATTAAAAAAATCAAAAAATAAAAATAATAAAGTAAAACAAAAGGTACGGAAAAACTCTTTTTTGTAACTTTTAAAATAAAAATCAAAAGTAACTCTTATTTTTATTTTTTGACAAAATCAGAAATAATTGTTATTTCTCAACTTTTATAAAAAAATAAATTTTAAAGATTATTTTTTACTTTTTAAATTAAAATTAAGAATAATTGTTATTTCGTAACTTTAAAATACAAATTTGAAAATAACTGTTAGTTTTAAGAGTAACGGTGCCTGGCTTAAAGACATCCTGTACCTAGTTCACAAATAATCCAAAATGACTTATTACAACTACAAAAACAAAACAAAAACACCGCATATGTGAGGTTTTTTACACAAACTAAGTTTTCTTTATTCGAAATTTCAATTCAATTCAATATTAGAGTGACGGTTCCTATGGCAACTTTATGAAATAGTGATCAAATTTGTAAAGCATTCTGAAAGGTTTTCAAAATATTTGTCTTCAATAAATTTAAACAACAAGATCAAGATGTGATAGGTATTTATACATTAACAAAATATAAGTAAACTGAATGCAATTTGAACAGGATTCCAACTTGCGGAAATAAAATATGGACAAGTTCTGCACTAAAGTAAACTTTTAATAAGGTTTTCAATTTCTTTCACTCTCCTTAACGAAATTCCCGTTTCAATGGAACTCCCTAAATAATGAAGTGTATTCCGCGCAAATATTTCAAGCGCTCAAATTAAAAAGCATAATTTTTTTCTCTTCTCTGTTGTTGTTGTTGTTGCTGTTGAGTTGTTCCCGATGTTAAACGTTTGCGTGCTGTGCTCAGCACAAATAAATGTACAGTATGTACCGTATGTATATGAATTTATATGAGTATTTTGGCGTACGTGCCGATCATAAAGTTTATTTGCATCAATGCGAAGCAAACGCTACGGCGACGCGCAGCAAAACAAACAAATAAAAAATAATATTCTAAAATATAAAATATGAAGCTAAAAAGTATGTGTGGCGCATAAAAAATAAATACAGTCGAACTTCCCTAACTCGAATCACCATTATCCGAGAAAAAAGTTCGAGTTAGGGAGACTTCGAGTTAGGGAATTTTTTTTTTTTAGTTTTTTAAATGAAACTACAGTTTCATTCATTCATAATTACATTTAAAATTGCAAACTTTTCTTGTTATTTTCAACAAAAAAAATTCCAGTTTGTTCAAGACCTGTCGATATTCTCAATAATTGGTTTTTTCGATCTTTTGCTGTATCCAGAAGACGTTCCCGATTCAAATGACATAATTCATTTTCCATTTTTTAATATAATGAAAACTGTTTTCGATGCGATATCATATTTTTCAGCCACCTAAATTTTTTTTGGTCCATTTTTGAATTTCTTAACAAATAAGTTTAAAGATTTATTTAAGAGATAAACATTTTAATACACGTGCTGGTGCCATGGTAAATAATCGTGCACAGATGCGCTGACAGAGAAGTACATTACAAACATCTTTCCTAAAGCAATTTCACAAGCTTAAGTAATTTTTGATGCAATATTCTATCATATAGCATCACCATATGTTAATGTACATCAATATTACGTATCAAAACGAGCCGGTAACAAAAGCATAAAATAGAAACGAAAAAAAAATTCAAAATTTATTGGGAATTTGCCCGAAAAGTTCGACTTACAGAAGTACGGGCCAATATTTTTGTTCGAGTTACGGAGAAATTCGAGTTAGGGAAGTTCGAGTTAGGGAAGCAAATTTGTATGAAATTTGCTCAGTAAACGCTATTGCCACTCGATTTTGTTCGAGTTAGAGAAAATTCGAGTTAGGGAAGTTCGAGTTAGAGAAGTTCGACTGTATAATATATAATAACACCTTATTTTTTAGCGTGCCTAAGCAGCAAAAGTTTCTCTTTCTCCCTGTTGCCGTCTGGCAGCAGATTGCAGTAAAAATTTAATATTTGAAGAAGTTAAAAGCAAAGAAACAACATTACGTGATGTGTCGAATGAGTACATACTGTACATACACGAATGTGAGTGTATTTGTACAATTGTACACACAGACGAAATAATAAAATACATTTTGCAGCGGCAACACGACGTATACGTAACGCGCGCAGTTCTCTCTGACTTTGGAACTTTACGATGTCCGCAGTATTTGGTGGCTATTGTCCCATTGACTGTATATAGTCATTTGCACAAATATCTTCATGTGCTTTTTAAAGATTTTTACAGTTGTTTGCTATTGTTATAAGGGGCTATTGACCATAATACTATTTAATTCGTTTGGTAAAATTTATGTTGGAGTATTTCAATGGCAATGGCAACTATAATTTTAGAATTTAAGTTCTATATCTGAAAATACGAATTTATTTTTAATTGCATTATTTACAATTGTTTGAAGTGATAGCTAAATTTTCTATTTATATGGAGCAATAATTTAAATTATGAAATGTGTTTAGTTTCAAAACTTTTCTTTGACTTATCAATTTATGACTGTAAGAATGTTTAAGTTTACGTTGAGTACTGATGTCGAACACGATCTAGCCTCAAGTGCTCAAGCGTTCTCCGTCTCGCAGAAGGTCCTACTTTGATTTTTTTGTTGCTCGGTTTTGTAGTAAGGGGTATATATACAGAAAGTCCTTCATTTAATTTAAGCGCCTGCCATACATTTTGTTAGCCCACATATTTCACTTGTGGAGGAGAACGGCTAGGGAATCGGGAATGGGGAAGGGATTGGGGGGAGGGGACTACTGCTACCAAGGCGGCTGCCTTCTGGCCCATGGCAAATTATTCACAATTTGTCATTTGTCTTTGATTTATTTGCATTTTAAAGGCTTTCAACGGCGACGTCGACATCGCCGACGTAATAAATTTAGCGGGCTGTCTACCTTTTGGTAGCTGTCGGCATTGCCTGCTTTCTTTCCTTCTCTCTCTCGCGATTTCGTTTCGTTTTTGTTATGCTTTTTATTTTTCTTATTTTTTATACTTAAACACACAATTTGTAATACTTACAAACGACATTCAATTTCCACATGGTCTCCAAATAAAGGCCATTCACATTTGGATTTTCCGCACGGCATGTTATCGATTTGCCATCGTCGTCTGTGGTGGGCACAAAGCTCAGCTCCGAGCGTGTCGAGTTCTTTGATATGTCGTCCTGAAAATGTTTCTGCATTAATTAAGTTTCGTCAGACTTGAGCCAAGGCTCCCCAGGATCCCCCCTCAGGCGCATTTCTTCCAACATTTGTCTGTTTTCATTGTGTATGTGTGTGTGTTGGTTTTTTTTTTGCAAATTTGTCGAAATATTTTATGTTTGCAATTTAAAATTTATTGCTGCATACTTCGGGTTTTATGTGACTTGTGTGGGTATTATAAATTTTATAGCGCCAAACAACACATAATTAGTTGTGCTTTTGTAGTCGTTACTCTTGCTGTTAGTTGGACGGGTCATAAAATGTTCATTTTTAACAGTGTCTCCCCCTAGCGGCCATACACTAACTTGGCTAAGCTGCCTGTGCCAGCCCTGAAATATGCAGACACATGTGGTGGCTTTGTCCTCAGGAGAAGGGAGACGTGTGTGGAGTGTCGAGTGGGTGTTAGTGTTTTTCGCTTTAAGTGGCATCAAGGTGTTAATAGGCTGCCAGTTAGCGACCTACTTCTACGCCCTTCGCTCCCCTTAAATACTTATAAACTGTATTTTTATACCCGTCCGATGCTACAGAAAATAAACGATATTTATTTGACAACGGCATTAAATTTTAACAGCTCGAAGAGGTTTATAAATTTAATCAAAATGCTCAGAATAACATTGAAACAAAGTTCAAAATAATACAGAATAGCGTAATATTTTGTTATCAGTAATTCAAATTATCAATAGCTAAATCAATTAAATTGAATTATTATTAAGTTATAAACACATTACTTTTACTTTTTTCAATAATAAAATAAATCAAAGATCGAATTCGAACTAAAATAAAATCATACAAGTTAATCAGAAATACACAGTTGACACATCAAATAAGAAACAAATAATCAAAATTATTCAAATTTAAACTTACCATAAATAATTAACAAAAAAAATGCAATACATTGATAAATTAAGAACGATTGAAATTAATATTATTCAAGGGAAACAGGATACTTTGGTGAGTTTCCCGTTAAAAGGAACTGGTTTATTCAACAGTTTCAAGCATATATCCTGTATATCCTTGAAATTGAATTACTACACTGCCGCTTGAGCTCTGTGAAAGTTGCCAGCATTGAAAATAACATGTTTAGCTCTCCATGGCTACCCTAATTAGCTTCAATTCGAAAGGAACTTCTCTGTAGTCGTCGTCATCCAAACGCTGATTAATGTCGGAGCTCCTATGAGGTTGTTAGACCTTAGTTTATACTCGTAACATCCACATGTTTGGAGGGCCCTCACACACACACACACACACACAAATGCCCATAGACTATGGCCACCTACAGCGCCCACACATTAGAGACAAAGTAAGGTACCAAAAGGCATGTTGAACATGGCTTAAACCAGGTCCGTCGACTATCTGGCTGGCTGGCTGACTAGCTGGCTGGCTGGCTGGCTGGCTGGATATCTGTGGAGGCCTTTTGCCGCATTACGGCAACTTTATGCCACGTGAAAACTACTGAAAAACATTTCCGGTCTTTAAAGGAGTGTAGCTGCAAACGGCAAAGCAATCAGCAGTGGCATGCATAAACGAGTATGCATATGGGGCGGACAGACACGGACATAAACAACAACAGTTTGGACTCGGGGCGTGGAGAGCTGCGGGGAAAGCGGCGCAAAAATGAATTGCAACAAAATTGCGCTAAAACTCCCATAAATTTGTCCAAAGTTGAAACAGTACTAAAAAAAACAAAACAACAAAACAAAAAACAGAAAAACAAAAGAAAATGAAAATAGCAAAGGAAAAGCGAACTATAGTAAAAGGGGATCGAGGAAAGGGAAAGAATGAATTGTTGTGTATTGTGGAGTTTATATCACATTATCTGTGTTTATTCTATTCGGCGAGCGCGGGCGGAGGGCGGAGGACATCATGGCGAGTGTTGGCCACGCCCAGGGACAACAAGTGGGTGTTTCCTTTCCCCAACCACCCACCCACCCACCATCTTCCCTGTCGGCGGTGGGCAAGAGTTACGAGCCACGTTTGTGTGTGGCATGACTGTGCAAACACAATAACTTATCGAGCTGAACGTGAGTCAGTTAACACCCCTCAATCTCCGACCCGCCGGCAGCCCGATACCACAGTACGTCAATTGCGGTCATGTGAGAGTCCTCTCCATACATACGTGTCCCCCTCCTTGCCACCCTTTCAACCCCTTCAACCCCTTCAACCCTTCCCAACACTTACCTTTGTGCGTCGCAATTG
Organism: Drosophila suboccidentalis; assembly: GCA_037043435.1. Taxonomy (NCBI): domain Eukaryota; kingdom Metazoa; phylum Arthropoda; class Insecta; order Diptera; family Drosophilidae; genus Drosophila; species Drosophila suboccidentalis. Next base: position 65,640 of record JBAMBK010001423.1, read on the forward strand.
TCGCTTTCCCTTGTACCACGTGATGATGGCATTGGGACGTGAACCGGACGATTCGCAGGCGACTTCGTAACGTCGATCGGCAATCATTGAACTGGGCGGGTCCAGTATTTTAACAGTCAATGGTTTCACTAAAAGTAATAATAGTAGATGAGCAAAAATGATGAAAAGTTTTGCGATTCTATTAATATTTATTATTAATGTGTATTATTAATTATTTTATAATATTTTTATATCTTCGAAATATTTTGAAACCTAAAGTAAAGTCAATTTATTGAAATGTACTCAAATTTAAACAAATTTTTTTCCAAACCTACACTCTTTTCAACTGATTCCAAGTATATTAGTTGGCTAATAATATATTTCACTTCTTTGAAAGATATCTTCCTTTTGTGATTTTTGCAAGTAAAACTAAATCTCAAACATTTTGATATTTCAACAATTTAAATAATTTTTGTCTTTATTAAGCATCAAAAATTGATTTTCGATTTTTTTTTTTGCATAATTTTATAGCTATAATATTTGAGAATATCTTCTTAAAAGGGTTTTTTGAAATTTTTTTTTTGCATAATTTTATAGCTATAATATTTGAGAATATCCTCTTAAAAGGGTTTTCTGAAATTCGAAATACTTTAGCAGATATGGCCTTTTTTGTCCAGCAATGTTAATGTTAATGCAAGTGAAGTCAAAACTTTAAACGCGTTTTTCTCGAAACCACGTTTTCGAAGCTGCGGCACTGATTGCGCTCGTAGTTCTGAACCGATTTTGATGAAACAAAGTGCAATCGACGCAGAATTGTCACCATTATGGCTCCTAACTCAATCATAATATTACATTTTTTTGTACTTTTTTTTTTTACACTAAACACTAAAGAAAATTGCCCAAAATCCATTTTTCATTTTTCAATGGCCCCATATTGTAAAAAAAAATCGCAAAATTAAGATTGAGGCAGGGGCTCGAATTAAATCTGTACTGAATCTAACGCCGTTTACTTTTTTCATTTTAAATGCTTCGAAGTGGAGTTATCCTTGCTGCCAGCAGCTTACCTTTTTTTTTCAACTTTGAAGGCCGACAACTTTATAAACAGCCCTCGTAAAAAGGAAAATTTTTTTTTTATTTTATTCAATATGTTCTTGATACATTAAAAAATTTAGAATTTAAATAACTATTTCCGTTTTCAAATAAGATTTTTTATAAAAAAAGGTTTAAAAACAGCCTTCCAAGCAGCAATACCCCCTTAATATTAATTAGTCTAAAGATATTTTAAGTTTGTGTCTAAATTTTCAACACTTTCAATTGTGGAACCTACAAGTTAATTAAAATGTTAATAGACTGACAATATATTTAAAAAAAAAAAGGCTTTTGTTTTTAGACACCATTATTATTAACAAATCATCAATATTTGTCTTTCTTTTCTTCATTTCATATAACGATAATTTAAAGTATTTACCATATTTAATAGGCTAAATATGTTAAAAATTATTTAAAAATTTTTCTATACTTTTTAAAAAATTCTGATATATTCAGGTTTCAAAAATGTATTTACGTTTTCACAGACTTCTCACTCTTCTCCTTGGGCTCTGCTTTATTTTGAGCCATTTCTTCAAAGTTTAGCGTTGTGCAAAGCAATTAACAAATTGTGTCTATTACTTGTAGGCCGTCTCGGCCAAGCTCTGAAGTGTTGACTTCATATTATATGACTCTTAAGGCAACCAAAGGTCTAATGACGCTACAGGACTTGGCCAGCTTTTGTTTTTCTAGCTGTTCAGCTTTGTTGTTTTTGCCCAGTACTTTACTTACACACTTACTCGTACCTTCTCTCCATGCATCGGCTGAAATGGAGCGAGGTTATCGTTTGTTGACGCCCCGACATTCATTCATTTTTGTAAACATGTAATTATTCAACGGCTACTTTGAGAAGTATTTAACTTTATTCAACCCATTCTAGCCTTTTTATATGAAGTCACACTCATAAACAAGACTTTTTCTTACTGCAAGGCGAACTGAACATTAATTAAGGAATTAGTAATATGTATTTAACTTGGACTTAATTGCTGAGGTCGCAAATAACAGTCGTCACAGATGTTCTTTTAAAATAGACACAATTTAAATAGAATCAGATTTTCACTCCACCTAACACTTTTCCTTCGGTGTTTATGTTTTATTTGTCATGTGTATATTGTTGAGAATATCACAACTAAGACTTAAACTCTTAAACAAGCCAAGTGGTTTGCTTTTATTGGAAAACTACAGGTTAACGTATTTATATGTTAAGGCTAAAGGGCCTATTCAACACTTTTCAATTTCTTTTTCGACAAATTTACATCGAAAAACATGTGGGAACATTTTAGAAATAATGTTAAAAGAAACTTTTCTGTTTATTCCTTGTGGTCAACAATAACTGCTATTTGACAAAATATCTATAAGAGTTGAACAATAATTGCGAACAGTGCAAGTAAAATAAATGAAAGTCAGAGCTGAATAATCTTTTTCAAAAATTTAAAGGACAACTGGGCTTAAAGGGGAAACGAGTTAAATGAACCTTGGCGACAATTTAAGGCAAACTGACCTCAATGTTTTGAACAATTTTATTAGCCAAAGGCCTTAGTGGCGTTACTTGGCCGGTACTTACAGTGCATGTCCAGTATGAAGCTCTTCTCCTTGGGCTTATCTAATTGCGTATTCAATGCTTGACATGTGAATACGGAATTCAAATCGTTGCGCTGCACCGATGGCCACAACAGTCGATTCTCGATAACATCGCCGGAATTGTGCTCGTTTTGATTGTCGACAAGTAGTCCATTTACGAGCCAGCGTACCTGCGGTTGTGGACGACCTATCAAACAGTCGCAGAAGGGCGAAAAAAACAACAACAATGTACTTATATATCAGACTGAAGAGGTGTACTAGTTTAGAGGGAAGAGGAGGGGAAATAGTGCAAATTAAAAAGTCAAGCTTGCAAAAATAGAGCGCGATGGAAAACGAAAGCAAAGCAAAGCAAATCGGTTCCAAAAAGCAAAGCAAACTTTGTGATATTTTCATTTGCAGGGCAATGCGGCTTGAGGTTTTCGGGTTTTTCCTCAGTTTATACGGTTTTTTTTTTGTTCGACCAAAGCTTTTAAGGAAATTAACAGGAAATTGTCTAGCCGGGCAAACGGATATAGCCATGTGTGGGCAATATATACATTCTATATATAGGAGGAGCACTTGCATTGGGATATTGAACGGATTCGGGAAGGGGAAAGGGAAAGGGGGTCGTATAGGGTTAAGTTGTTTCGTTTACTTACCACCCACCACACGACAAGTGATAACAATATCGTCGCCCTCCTGCTTGGGACCCAATTGTGTCCCATTCAGCTGACGACCCCAACGGTCCAGTATGATGGGCTGCTCCGGAAGTACTAAAACAACAAAAGTAGCACAAAAAGGCACAGATGGATAAATTGAGAGATTGATAGATTGTTAGACATGTGCGTGTAGAATAGAGATATGTCATAATATTCGATACTCACTTATTACAGACAAATTGAAACGGAAGCTTTGCGTCTGAGCTGTGCGAAAATCCACACGACAACGGTAAATGCCTTGATCATGACGTTTGATATCCTGCAAAATTTCATTCCATATACATATTATTGTGTGCAAGGAAACACATCATTAGCACACACACACACACACACATAACTATACAGCTTTGTTTTCTGGCCATGTAATTTTCAATTATGGCATGTCACTTAAGTTGTACGACTCTGTGGTCTAAACTGTGGCCAACTCCACTGCAGTTAAGATAGACGGACTCACACACACACATACTTAGTATGTACACTTATGTACACCTATCGCACAGTCGGTTAGTTGGGTCAATTATGCATCCAAGCTAACTTTTGTTGTGCAGTTCAATGTTTATTATAGAAGCATCATTGATATTGATTTCTCTGCTCAATTTCAATTTGATTTTCTCATTCAATTTGATTCAAAAGACCTTCAAAAATTATACGAATTTGCTAACAAATACAGACAAATCTAGAAATATTATATAGATAGTATGTAAAATAGTTTCGCAATGACGTTTTATTTATTTACCAATTATAATGACATTAAAAGGCAATGTGTATGAAGCTAACACATTTCAATTATACTTGCAATTGGAAATAATTTATCTGATGGCTTCTGCGATGAACACTCTCTTATGGGCAGAAAGTTCAACATGGTTAACTTGGATTAAAAGTTAATACATGAAACATGAAGCTATATTTCTAACCATTTATGAAGAGCATGAGGGCAAAGAAATAGTGACTCTTACTACATGGCTTCAATGTCCTTAACTCATTAACTATTTCAGTTTGTTGGGAAATTTTAATTTATTTTAATAGCATTACAGTAATTCCTCAAAAAGGAATTTTCCTTAAATACTATTTTCGCGTTTTAACTTTCCAGAAAGTTGAATGGCTTTAACACGTATACTTCTCTCTTTATTTGTCATTCGTCACTGTTTTGGTTCAGTTTAAATAAATTTTATTACATTTAATAATATTTTTAATGTGTTTTATCTAAAGCATTTATGCCCTAACATTCAAATTTATCTCTTTCTTCCTGCTTAAAGGAATATCATATTATACACGGATTAAATTGAGAAATTATTACATATAAATTACTTTCTTCTTAAGCCCATTTTGCCTACTACGATATGCAAATCTCCTGTATATTCATAACTTCATATCTTCATTGCTTGAGTTTACTGTAGTTACATTCTATCGGTGTAATTTATAGTTGTCTGTGAATGGCGTCAAGTTAATTGCCAGGCAATTGAAATGCAATTAAAACTAATTTATAAAGTCAACTAACTCTCCCAGCACAATTTGTCGCACATAACTCATGTCTTATGTACTTACCAGTCTACAGGTATTTAGAATAAGTATTTTTGCTAACCTGTCCGCTTGTCCCGCCAGCATTATGAAGTTGATGCAACCGTGAGTGGCAAATTTATGTGGTTGCCTCTTCGTGTGCATTTCACATTCATTTCCGAATGTGTGTACATGCAGCTCGTTAACGAAGGCCCAGAACCAGCCAACTCAACCAAAACTCAGCAAGGAACTGGCCAAGGATCCCTTCGAACCCAAACCCAAGTAACTTGGCCTTTAAAAGTCAACTGTTTGTGGCCAAAGACATGGTGAGGCGTTAGTTCAAGTAGCTGCCACATTGAAAGTGTTGTGTTTTCTGTGTATCTACATATGTGTGTGTGGGTGAGTGTGTGTGTAGGTGTGTGTGTGCATTGCATGACAATAACGGTAAATCAAGTTATCTGTAAACATGCAAGACATTAATAAACATTTCGCGTGCGCGAGGCAATTTAACAACTTTTGATATCTAAATTTGTTTTCGCATTGCCCAACAGCAGTCGCAGCTTTTCCAGCTCCATTTAGCATTCCGTTTGCTGTTTTCTTGTTTTCTATTTCTAATTTTGTTTTTGTTTTCTTTTTTTTTTCTATCATTTCTCAGCATGTTTGTTACATCCGTTTACTGTGTTTTTCGGACTGGCTTAATTTAATGCACGCATTCTCAATCTCAATTCAAATTTACAACAGTGCGGTCCAAATTAAGAGCATAATCCAGAAATATATTTAAGATAGCTATGATATCGTATTTCTTTATATGCTAAATGTGTATGTATCCAAAATTGTATCCATCTCTACAACACATCTCTACTTTTATGAAAAATCTCTATTGATTCGCTTAATAAATATTATTTATTATTGTTATATTTTTAATAAAAAGGCCAATGAAGGACTTGGATTCTTTTTACTTTTGCCTCATAGATCGAAATGTCATTCAAGAATCATATCTTGTCAGTTGCATATCTTTGTCTGTATCTGTATGTTTGTTTTTAAACTTATGTATCTAAACTTGTGCATCTCAGATCTGGGGCACAAGGTATACGAGCTTGGGCTACAAAAATGGTCAAACAGTATGCAATGATAAACGAAAGCATTCGCTGTATTTACTTTTTGCTGGTTCACTCAAATTGAATGGAATATTTAAATATTTGATATGAGCTTAGGCGATAAATGAATAGTATAAAGCTTGTTTTTGCCTGTACACACGAGAGGGTAAATGAGCTGGTTGTTGATGGTCGGATCCTTGGATGGTTGGGTAACCATTCGAGAACTCACCTTAATTTCCAATGTTGCTGGCTGCGAGTCAAAATGGAATTTGGCACGTGAGCCAAAAACCTCCGGAGCTGACCAATGTCGGGGCTGCTCTATGGCCATATTATCGCGCACATCGAAACTGCAGAAATAAGTGAAAAAATGAGAGATAGAATTATTATTATGGAGCCAGCATCTACATGGCGTCAGGCCAAGGAGGCATAAATATTTTAGTACTGTTTTTGGTGCGAGAAATTAAATCAAGCTGATAGAAATTCTTAAATTCCAGACGAAATTCTACTCGAAAAACCCGAAAAACTAATGAAATCCATAGGCGATATAATTTAATGTGGCCGTGATATTATTTCGCAAGCGCAGCTCATTTTAAAACGGTGCTCGCGAAAATTAGCCTCATTTATTTTGGCTTTCTCATTAGACCCATTTCCATTCCCCTTCCCCTTCACCTTCCTCTGCCTCTGCCTCTTGCCAACCTTAACTCACTCCCCCTGGCTGGATGCTGCTGCCAAAATTAAATTTATAGCTGGCAGATAAACATTTTTTCAATTTTCTTGTGCAATTCTCATGGTCGTCGTCGTCGTCGTCGTTGTCGGCGCTGCATTTAATGCGCCAAGTTTTACCTAAGAGCACACTGAGGCCATAACACTTAAGACCAGGATTTATGTTAGCCCCTGCACTGTCCAAGCGGTTTGGTGGAGAAAGCTATGGGGCTCCATTAACATTAACATGGCTGTAAACATGCATTAAATACAGGCATTTACTCTGCTCTCTGTCCGTTTCTGCATTTACCAAACAATTTTAGAGGGTTCCATTTCAAAACTTCTATCAATGAGTGATAATGAGAGTGGAGAGGTCATTCTAATTAGTTGCTGACGAATTAATAAGAGTAAAATTAAAGAATATTTTAAAATAACTAGCCAGAATGAGCTATCGAAATAAATTTAGAATATTTCTCATATTCCTACCGAGTTTCTTAAACACAGTGAAAATTCCATTCTTGATTAAAAGAAAACATTGTGTTTATATTCATATGTACATATGTATCTGTACAAAGTCCCATTACAATCGGTCGGCATTGCAACGAAAACTTAATGAAATGTCTTCGAATTCACTTTACCGACGATTTTTCGAAGTTTCATCCAAATTATTTATTATTTGAATATTTAATACAATAGCTTAAATAATATATATTATATTAAATAGCTTTAAAAATATTAAAAATGAATTGAATTAATATTTTTAAATTTGAAGTTTTATCAAATCTCTCAATAGCAAGATAGATAAGCACTTAAAATTGTGCTCTCACTTTCAGATTATGTTTTAATAAAGCTCTATCAATTTGCAAAAAGCTTTTAATCTTCAGTTTAAATTTTTTTGTTTATATACTCTTATTATACTTTTATTTCGAATATTAAGATTATCCAACTTACAAGCCAATTTTATGTACGACTTTCTTTGAAATGAATCAATTAAATGTTGTTAAATTTATGACAACATTTGTGGACACACTGTTAGAGTTGAATTTCGCCCAGCTTCGACATTGAGTTCACAAAGCGACATAGAGCCTACTTCTGTTTATTGTTGTTGTTGTTCGCAGCTGTTGCTGTTGTTGTTGTTGTTGTAGCAGCCACTTTTCGGGATGCTCTGCGGCGAGTGGCGCGTTAAGCGCTCTTTTGTATGCAACACGCAATAATTTATGCGGGCAAAGCTCGCGTCTGCTGCCAGCTGTCGACTGTGACTGTGACTGCGACGCTGACTGCGACAGCGACTGTGACGTCGACGTCGGGGTTGACGCAGCAGAATGCAACAACTTAATTGCTGCGTGCCACGCGGAGGCAACTTAAGTGCAGTGCGAGAAATGGCGAAACCAGAGTGAAGAGGAGGCAAACGTTAACCCAATTTTGTTGCGTTTTCTTTCATTTTTTGCTCACTGCGCCGCCATTTTAATTAAAAACTAAAAAACTACAGCAACAAAAAACTGAATTATATAAATAAAAAACTGTTGCACTTTGCTTTTGAGCTTCGGGCTTGAAGCTAAAGCAGAAGAAAGTGAAATGCCCCGGGGCTTTGAACTTAATAACTGTTCTTTGGAGTCGATGCAGCAACGGTTTATGACCAAATCATATGCCACGTGGTCCGAGCAAATTGAGTGTAATTCAAATGACCAAAGCCAAAGGCGAGACGTGGAAAAAAACATTTAAGCAACACTGTGGACTCAAGTGGAGACCGCTACTTATGGGAGTATACAGTGCAAGGCTTTAAAATAATCTAATAATTTATTAATAAAAATATCTAAAATTTTGAACTAAAAGTATAAAAAGTATTGACAAAAAATTCTTCACAATATAGAACAGGACATGAGTAAATGAGCGTTATATTCTCCATAAAATATAATTCTTATAGCCTTGATCCCGAGGTCAATTGTAAAGAAACAGACTTCTTGAAACTTTCTATATCGACAATGTGTGCTGCAAATTGCAATGCGATCAGATAATACTTGTAAATACCAAAGATCTAATTTTTGATTTAATGCAACAACAATATCATTCAATACCAATCTAAATGGGGACTATACAAACTGGATTGATAATTTTTTAAATATTTTCTTGTATTAAATCAACTTACATTATCTGGTGATTACTCCAAGATTTTCTGCTTAATCTTGCACAGTCACATTATGCGGACTCTATAAACAACCATTTTATCTTACTTTGAAATTTTAAATATATTTCAACTTGCAGCAACCACGGTCATCAATCTAAGTGGAAACTTTACAAAGTCTACGGAGTGCCACAAATTGCATTTGAAAAGCGCATTTGACAACCAAAAGGCGCAACGTAGCGTTAAAATGTCGTGAATGCAATTAGACCCGTTTCTTCTTCTGATTCTTCTTCTGATTCTATTTCTGCTTCTTTTTCTGTTGCAGCTCCCACTGCACCTAGAGCTGTTGGAGCCTACCTTGGCAGCTTTCCCATCCTGTGAGCCCTAAGCCTTTCTGTTTTCACAGCCTTCTTTATGACCTGCTTGGTTGCCAAAGAGCAGGCAACAACAGTTTGGGCTGTCCACAGTCTTAAATCCCAAATCCTGGCAAAGCAGAATGAAATTCAACAGGTTAATTAGTAAATTAGGTAAACATAATTTAGTTAATTTAGTGTGCGTCTGTTACAACAAGAGAAACAAACACACGCACAGAAAAGTTAAGTAACATTTTGGGAGCGAGGGCACTTATCAGTTGCCAGACAGGTGTAAAAAAAACACAAGCTAATAAAAATTAATGCGCAGAAAGTCGACTTGTAGATACCCTATAAAACAATGAGAACAGTGTGTTTTCAATTATAATTTTAATCTCAGCAAATATTCCATTAAATACGTTGACAGATCGGTTCTTATGTCGATCGAATTTGCATTCGTCATTTAATCGTTTCAATTCTTAAATAAAAATTTTTATCAATTTGATTACCTTTATGCTATTTCTACAATTCATTTTCCTATAATTTCATCACTACATCTATTCAGTATTTTAGTCACTGACTCATTTATCATTTTATCGTTTAGTTATACCATAACAAATTCTTTATTTAAGTATAATAAAAAATTTATTATTTTGTAAATTTACTAAGCTAATTATTCAACAAGTGAAAGTTTAAAATTAAGTTTGTATTTCATTGCTTTTCGTTTATTGCATTGCTTTGATTCTCTACTGACTGTACAAACGATATACCTCTTGCGCTTGTTTAGTACAGGGTATGCCAAAAAATACTGTGGCATAGTTGCTTACAGTATGTGGGACGTTGTGAGCCAACGATTTAAAAGGCAGCTGCTCTCGAGGCTCGTTTGCATTTAATTAAATGCTTATAAACAGACAGACAATGAGCCAAATGAGCCACCCACTCTCCCTCCCCTCCCCTCCCCTCCCTCTCTCCCGCACGCACACACACACAGTAACACTAACACTCACATACATGGAGTCGAGTGTACTCACCTATATAGAGGTATGCCGGCATTATCACGAAACCATAAGACCATATAAACATCATGCAGAGGCTCGGCAATGGGGCAGGGAAGGGACACTGATTTACCCTCGACGGCATCAATGTCCTTCGTTTTCACTGTGATTGTTGTAAATGTGGATGTGGTTGGGATTATGTTGTTGTTATTATCATTGTTGTTGTTGTTGTTGTGTTTGTGTCGCGACCATATTATTTTCGGGTCAGGGAAATTATGTTGTCACGGTTTTTGGTTGGTCAGCATCAACATCGGCATCAAGAGCAGTCGTCGTCGTCGTCGTCGTCGTTGTTGTTCGGCACATGAAAATAGAAAATAAATGCGTAAAATTTGTTAATTAAATGTTCGTTCCTTTTTGGCATGCGTGGCTGCTTTCATAGAGGAGTAATTGGTGGGGACGAGAGGCGGCCTAAAGCCAGGACTCTCGCAATTAAATGTTGATGCAGGCTTAATTTCAACGTAATTACAAACGCGTAAATTTTTATATGGCCATACCCCCCGCTTAGAGTCCGTTTTATTTATTTATTATGCATGTGCAAATGCCTGCAAAATGCTTTTAAAGCCCCATCACAAGGACGACAAAGACTGGCCCAGATAGAAAGAGAGAAGTCACATGAGAGGCAGAATAAAATTGCGTAACATTAAAGCCTCTGCTCGTATTCACAAAAATCCAGCGAAAGCTAACCGTTTCATTTCAGTATACAAGAAAGCTCCAAAAATTAAAAAAAAATAAAAGATTGAAATGTTTTTTTTAATCTTTTCAATTCAATTTATAAAAATTTATCCATAATGTGCTTAAGAAGTACAATAGTAACTAAACTTAATACGAATATGAATATATTTTTAAATACTTTGAGAAACAAAGTTCAGTTTAGTGAAAAACGAAAATCTAAAATCAAGCAAACAAATTAAAAGTTTTGCAAATGCTCAAAAATTTAATTTTCCAAACCATATTTTATTTAGTTTCAAGTCTCATATAAACGAAATATTAAAGTGTTTTAATTTCAACAAATGAAACGTAAATCATTTTAAATTTTAAATGCATAAATCTGTGCTCAAATGCTTGAAAAAAGATATATAAAATAAAAACAATTTATGTTAATCAAATTGTAATTACTTTTTTATAACAGTCGCTAGGATCTGTAGCTCGTTTATTTATAAATGCATTTACTGGCCTCCAATGCACATATGTAATAAAGAGATAAGAGATAATAAAGATAACAACTTCACGGCAATTGTGCTCATGAGCCCATTTGACTGATAACGACTGAATACTATAGTTATTTAGGAAAACTGATGTTTAATTAATATGTAATGGAACTGGTTCATATTTATCATCTAATAAAGTTATTGAAGCATTTTCATGTTTTAAAGTTATTCTTTTCGTGATCTTTTATTTAGCCGCGACAATATTTTGGCAGATGAAATGGCCAAAACCAGCGGCCGACAAACAAAAGCCAGAAACAAGCAGCCACCGCTTGTCAAATGCGGCAATGTCACTGTTGCTCTTGTTGTTGTTGCTTTTGTTGCTTTTGTTGTTTTGTTATCGCGCATCGGCTGCCATCAAATGTATGGATATGTACATACAACATTTATGCACATTTATCTTTATGTATAAATAAAAATGTCTGCGTTGAAAATATTTCACAGCACATGAGAAAAAGGGGAAGCAAGGGCCATAAAAATATTGTCGCCCCCTTCTCTTGGGTCGCCCCTCCTTCTTGTTACCTACTGTCCCCCCCCAAAAAACATAGCCCTCGGTTCCGTTTTGCACTTCACGCCAAGGTTTCTGGCGTTGACTTTATGTGTAAATATGAAAAAATGTCATTTTATTGCCACAATGCGTCGAAATTTTGTGAAAATTTATTGCGCATACGCGGCGTTGTACAATAAATATGCGCTTAAATGCCCACCAATTCTTTGAGTCTGCGAGGATGTGTTTCCGTGTGTGTGCAAGTATGTGTGTGTGTGTTTACTTACAACTGTTGGGACTGAGGACAAAGACGGGCTCAAAGCAATGCAAACAGCTGTGACGCCATAAAGCCAAAAGAGGGAGAACTGCAATCATTTAATCAATTTAAGCTTAAAGAATCTAAACTAAAGACTTTTACATGGCCTACCACAATCTCTGAGACTTATATGTACAGGGTATTTCACAGTGGAGCAAACTTAACTAGTGTTTAAGTGCAGTTTCTTTAATTTCTGCCGTTGGAACAAACCCATTATCAGCACCGTGAAATTTAATTAGACTGCACCAATTACAGTTACACAGTTGTATCGCCAGATGGCGACACTGTGTTGTGCTCAGTCTTAGCTATCATCAGGTGAGTGAAGATTGGAGTTGAGTCAGTTAGTTGGAATCAAAAATGATAACTCAAACTGATAGTGGAGAATGGTGTAAATAATGAGCGAAAATTAGTTTTGTCGCCTTATCAATCGACTGCACTCAAAAGGCAATTAAACTAATGGGCATTCCAGTCACAACTTCAAAAAGAGGCAACAGCATGGAACCATTCGGAGATAGAGTGTCCCAGCTGCACAATGTGTGGGCCACAAAGAACCGCAATGTGAAGCGCCTTCATCTCCGTGGTCACCACGATGATCGTGGTTGGAACAGATTCAAATGTTCATATTGCCAACTCTGCTGTATGAAGGGAAGGATTAAAACAAGAGATTGTAACTGTTATAAGTTTTAAAATAAAAATTGCAAATTAATAACTATTTTCAAATTTTTATTTTAAAGTTACGAAGCTACAATTGTTCTTAATTTGTATTTAAAAAGTCAATTTTTTAATAAAAGTTGTGAAATAACACTTATTTCTGATTTTTTCAATCAAAATAAAAAATAGGAGTTATTTTTGATTTTTATTTTAAAAGTTACAAAAAAGAGGTTATTCCGTAACTTTTATTTTAAAAATCAAAAATAAAAGTTGAAGTGTATATCTTTTGAACCAAGTCGTGTGTTACCAAAATTTTCTTGGTCTATGCTTCGTGACCTTACATACGATGCGTCACATGTCCTTTAAGGACGAAATTAAGGATCCGACTTATTCTATTAAATTTTATTTTTTCTTCTATTTTCTGTTGCAGTAATATACATACTATGTATGAAGTAATTATGGGCAATTAACATACTAATTGATACTAAAAATACCAAAAATATACTAGAAATCATAAAAATACCAAATAAAAAAACTTGTGTCACTTTATATTGCCAAGCCTCTCAGAACATAAAGATCAAATTATAAAAATAAACAATTAAGAACGCCATATTCGCTATATATTAATCTTAGCAATATATTTTAAACTTAATATGCCTGTATTTACTCGAGGGCAACACATAGTAAATCATTATGTGACATATTTTATGACTTTACTTACTTAAGAATATCTTCTGGGTCAGACATTTCTCGATATTTTTTTTTTGCTTATTTTATTAGCTTAGATATTCAAAAATATTTTCCCAAAAGTATTTTTCAAAATTCGAAGTAGCTTAGGAGATATGTACATCCATTTTTGTAAAGCAATGTTTTTGTCTCATTCATTGTCTGCTTGAAAACTGAAGTCAAAACTTTAAACGCGTTTCTCTAGAAACAATTTTTTTCAAACATGTTCACACGATAAAATTACTTTTTCTGGACCAATATTAATGAAATAAATATAAAACGACTCAGAATTAACGGCGCTTTTGTGTGAGCCTCGATCATCGGCAAAAAAATCAATGTTTAGTACAGTAATGTTTGTCGTCTCACCAAACTATCAAATGTTGATTGAAATCGGACCAAGATCGGGCAAAAATCAAGCAATAGTATAAATAACATTTATTATTTTTAAGATATTTAAACTAAGATATTTCTGAATAATATATATATTTATGTAAATAAGCGAAAGAAAAACGTAAGAAATTTTGTCGTATTAGAAAAAAAAAAAATTTTTTGTTTATTCAAAAACTGATATGTATTAAAAAAAAGTTATTTTGGTTCATGTCAGAAACTGATTGTTAACTAGTGATATTTTTGTGTTCAGCGCCTCGTTTTGAAGCAGCGTATATTTAATCCGAGTGTTGTTGTTATTTGTTATTGCCAGAGTCATTAACTATTTATCAAGTGCACCAAAAAACCACGTTGCTTTATTGCTTTCTCATAGGCGATGCAAAAGGCCAAAAAAGAATTTGTGTATAATTATTCTATTAGGCAATCTGCAGTAACGTATGCGGAATGAAATACGAACAACTATTGAAATACAAATAAAAAATGTATTCCAAGTCCGACCAGCTTAGATTTTTCATATGTTTTTTATTGGACTATCAGGTGTGCTACAGAAATCTCTTTCACCTGAAAATTGACGTAAATTTCATACAAATTGACGTCAAATTCAAGTGAAAGAGATTTCTGTAGCACACCTGTATATGCTATTTTTACAAAAAATATTCATGACCATAGGGATCACCCTTCCATATATTTTCGGGTACCTTGCGCATAGTCTCCTGAATTCCATTTGTATCCATTTTAGCAAGCTCTCTTTTGATTTTTAATATCAAACCGTCGATGTTTTTTGGCTTTCTCTAAACATTTCGTTTCAAATATGACCAACACTTTTTCATTGGCCTTAACTGAGGCACATTTGGAGGGTTTTGCAGCTTTGACAAGAACTCAGTGCTCAAGTGGTCAAGAGCCTTCAGAGTTGTTCTGGCATAATGAGCAGACGCTAAGTCGGACAAAACACCGTGTTATCATTCGTGTTATCATGATACTTATCAATACATTCTTTAAGCGCCGGAAGACAGATGTCCTTGTAACTTTGCCTGCCTTAAAAAAAACAGGATCGCTGATTCCACGCTCGCTTATGGCAGCCACAATAAAATCTTTGTTTTTGATATTTGAGTGACATTTTCAGGTAGTTAAGTATTAGGAAGCCTAAAGTAATATTTTGGAGCCCACTCAAGACTCTCCACTGTGAAATACGTCTCATCATCCATTATGTAAATCTTTGAACAGCTTGCAGAAAACACATTTCTAGAAAGCGCACGCAGCCTAAGTTAAATTGTCTCTCTCTGTACTTCAGTGACTTTAGGAACGGTTTTTTTTACAACATATCGTAACTCCTATGTCTTTCAAATACTTTTTTACAGTTTTGTCGCTCTCATTGTATTTTTTGGCAATCGCACGATAATAGCTGTGTGACCCACAATTCCATCTATACATTTTTTTTCCATTCTGAACATACGAAATTTCTTTAAAAATAATGGTTTTCTTGAAGCCCATATCAAAAAAGTAATGAAAATTTTAATTTTTCGTCTGAGATGTGTTATTTGCGCAATATGTGCAAGCCAATTTTCGACGCTCTGCTGTGCTCAGAGACATTACCGCGACTGTGCATTATCTAGAAAGCTAATTTTGGTTGCTTTGAATGCTAAAATAGTAACAATCATTTTAGTGTTTTTTGTTTTGCGCTGAAGATTATTGGAACTTATTGAGAACATGCTCAATTTTGTTCGTATATCATTCCGCATACGTTATCAGCAAATTGATAGCAAGATTTGCCTTAAAGAGTAAAGAGCTGTACTTAAAAATGTGGGTGAGATAAAGGAAAACAAATTTTATCTGAAATAGCTAAGACCTTTTAGAAAAAACTCTAAGCACAAGGTATTTTGAAGCCCAGCACGCTCAATTAGATGTCTTCTCATTGGAACGAACCCATTATCAGCACCATGAAATTTAATTGAAGTTCAACCGGTAAAGCTTCATAGTTGTGTCGCTAGATGGCGACACTGGGCTGTGCTCAGTTTTAGTAAACGTCAGGTGAGTGAGTTTCGGAGTTGAGTTGGCATCAGCAATGATAACACTAATTGATAGTGGAGAACGATGTAAATAGTAAGCGAAAATCAGTTCCGTCGCCTTATCACACGACGGCACCCAAAAGGCAATCAGATTAATGGACATCCATGCCACGCATTGCAGTCTCCACGTTTCGGTTTCGCATGGAACCATTTGGAGATAGACTGTCCCAGCTGCATAACGTGCTAGTCATGGCCATGAAGAAGCGCTATGTGAAGCGCCTGGTGCGTAAAGTGATATTCCTAGTGCTGATTGTCGCCTTCATCTCCTTGGTCACCACGATGATCGTGGAGAGGCGTCTGAGCGGCACCAAACCATCGAATGAGCTCGACGAGAGCAATCTGGATCCGAACGGAGATCCAATAACACCTGAGTTTAGGGCAGCCAATGTGCCACCGACCCGTCGTCCCGCTCGTCCTCCCTTCCAGGATCGCAATGCGGTGCGCGAGGAACCGAAGGTGGAACCAGCGCAGACAAAGGAACAGATTCAAATGTTCACACTGCCAACACCGCAAGGTGAAAAGAAGGATTGGAACGACCCCAAGGCCATCGAAGCTGACAAGTTACGTTCCGGAATTGGAGAGCATGGACTCCCGGCCAAGATTGAAGATCCCGCCGAGCAAGAGCTGGAGCAACAGCTCTACCGGAAGAACGGCTTCAATGGGCTGCTCTCCGACAAGATCTCAGTTAATCGCTCAGTGCCCGATGTTCGCAAAGAGGAGTAAGTTCTTTTAGATCAGGATTGTCTAATCTTCTAATGCAATCATTTTCAGATGCAAAACACGCCAATATCTGGCGAAGCTGCCCAGCATCAGCGTGGTCATCATCTTCTACAACGAACACTTTAAGACTCTACTCCGCTCAGTCTACAGTATTATCAATCGCACTCCGGCGGAGCTGCTCAAGCAAATTGTGCTCGTGGACGATGGCAGCGAATGGGAGTCGCTCAAGGAACAGCTGGATGACTTTGTCTCCCTTCACTGGCCAAATCTCGTTGACGTGGTGCACAATGCCGAGCGACGTGGTCTGATCGGAGCTCGTTTGGCCGGCGCTAGGGTTGCCACCGCTGAGGTCATGGTCTTCTTTGACTCGCACATTGAGGTCAACCACAATTGGGTAAGTCGTGACTCAACTTAATTTAATCTAGAAACAGACTTTAAAAGCACCTGAAATCTTCAGTCCATATTAGATAGTTCAAACAAGCGAGTAAAGTAAATGCGAGTCGAAAAATCATATTACAAAGCAAAATCATTCAAATCTAGTTTAAAACAAGCGGAACAGTCGAGTGCACTCGACAGTAATATACCCTGGGCCTAGGCCGAAGCTTTGATGCCCAAGCAATTTTGTGGCAACTACATACTTGTACATAAATGAGTTATACACATATGATGTTTCATTTGAACCAATTTGCACGGTATATTTAAATTTAAAAAAATGTATTAAATGTAAAAATAATTAAAATAACAAAAAAAAAAATTATTGAGCAAACCAGGAATCGAACCCACGACCCCAGCGCTCTGGCGCGTTTCTCTAGCATTAGACTGACAATTTAAGAAAACGAAAAATATTAAATAATTAAAAATCATTAACATCGACCATACTGAGATTCGAACCTCGATCTCCCGTTTCGCTTGCCGAGCACTTATCACTTACACCACTCCGCCACTTGGATTGAAGATGACAAGTTCGATATACATTCTCGATGTACATTCTGGCGGAGTAAATGTATAATGAATTAATTGATCATTAATTCTATTCTATTTATAGAATCGCCATTAAAATACCATGAACAAAATTGTATATATTTTTTTACTTTTTATGGCCCAATCGTGATGAAAGTTGGTGATTCGATTCTGAGCATGTTCTTACACCCGATGAAATAAAAAAATTTTAAAATTTAACTCAAACTCTAAATTAAAGCGGATGTCAGATTTTTATGAATTAGGCCCCCAAAATTGTAACCTATATTAATATGACTCTTCAACAATTTTGCAACATTTTATTATCGCAGCTATTTTCCACTTTTTGGCTGATTTAAAAGTTACTATTATCGAATGTTATTGAACAATCAATTTACTCTTTTATTTTCGCAGCTGCCACCGCTTTTGGAGCCCATTGCCATCAACAACAAAATATCGACTTGCCCCATTGTGGACATCATCGATCACAACAACTTTGCCTACAATGGTGGCTACCAGGAGGGATCCCGAGGCGGCTTCGACTGGCGCTTCTTCTACAAACAGCTGCCAGTGCTGCCCGAGGACAGTGTTGATAGATCTCTGCCATATCGCAGTCCCGTGATGATGGGCGGCCTGTTTGCCATCAACACGGAGTTCTTCTGGGATCTGGGTGGGTACGATGATGAACTCGATATTTGGGGAGGTGAGCAGTACGAGCTGAGCTTCAAGATCTGGATGTGTGGAGGAATGTTGTTGGACGTACCCTGTTCCCGTGTGGCACACATATTCCGTGGTCCCATGGATCCACGTCCCAATCCGCGTAATTACAACTTTGTGGCAAGGGTGAGCATTGCAAATATATTTCTTCAGGCGAACTTTTCACTACTTTTCCCATTTTAGAATCACAAGCGTGTCGCTGAGGTTTGGATGGACGAGTACAAGGAGTATGTCTACACCAGGGATCCAGCGACTTACGACAATATAGACGCTGGCGATTTGAGTCGACAACGCGCGGTTCGTGAGAAACTAAAGTGCAAGTCATTTGACTGGTATATGAAAGAGGTTGCACCCGATTTTCTCGCGAAGTTCCCTCCAGTCGAGCCTCCTTCCTATGCATCTGGCGCAATCAAGAGTCTGGGCTATCCGCAGTACTGCATTGATGCCATGAACTTGCCCTCCAGCAATCCCGTGGGTCTATATTCCTGCGCCGAGAATCTTACAGCTCCGCAGGCAAATCAATATTGGGTTCTTACCCCGCATCGCGAACTGCGTCGCTTTGGCGATGGCGAGTGTCTGGATGTCCAGGATTCACATGCCAATGCCACTGTCTGGATGTGGGACTGTCACAATCAGGGCGGCAATCAATTCTGGTACTACGATCGCCAGCATCAATGGATCGTCCATGGCGAGAGTAGCAATCGCTGCCTGGAGGCCGTTGTGGAAAACAACGTGGCAGCGGTCTATACCAACGAATGCCAGGAGAATAACGATCGACAACGCTGGACTTTTGGCGTCATCAATGACGAGCTGTTGGATCATTTCTTTGACAATATCTAGGACGTTGTGCCTAGACTTATCGCTTAAACTCATAGAAATTTCTCAACATAATATAAATTAATATTATAATCTCTTTTTTCACGCACTCTTCATAAAATTACAATTAAATGTGTTCTTTTTTCAGAAACTGTTTAATAAATCCTGTACTGTATTTTGAGTATTTTCAATGTATTTTTTCTTTATAATGGCGCACTCTCTCTTTCTCTCCCTCCTCATATTCCAGATGATTACCCCAGAAATACCTGTGATTCTCGTGATTCAATACACTTTTTCATTGTTAAGTTAACAAAAGAAGAGCTATTCACTAAAATCTATTATTCGTATTCCTGAAAGTCTCTTTGCTCACACTCTCTCCTTTATGCTCCTTTATTGAACTTCAACATTCGTTTAAATTTCATAATATTATAAATGCTTGATTTATGATTTCTCTAAATATGTAAACATCTTTATCTTCCTTAATTTTTCTATTTATTAAAAGTGGCTATTTAATAACTTTAAAATTTCCTAATCTCAGATTGAACTTTTAGCATTTAGCTAAGTGTGTTTTCAGTTTTTTTATGCTTGTGGAAATTGCACCAAGTATTTATCGATGGAACCTCATTAGCATCACTTTGAAATCGAACTTTGCTTTCACATTTGTCTTTGCTTTGGCCAGCTTATGGGGTGCAGCTCTAGCAAGCCATTAGTCAGACATTTGGGCTGCTTACGCTCTCTCTAATTCTCTCTCGTTGTCTCTGTCTGACTGATAAATGCCAATGCATCAAAGGCAAAGATGCATCTCACGTTAACTGCATTTCTAAACGACTTTAAGTCGAGGACCTGCTTTGAAAAATGCTTGCTGGCAACTCTAGGTTGGATCCTTTTTTGGTTGGCCTTCACTTAACTACAGCAGCTCAGCTGCTCGACAGCTCGTGCATGTTAAAAGCTATTTAAATATGCTCTCTTTGAATGCCTTGATTGGCTCTATGGCAACCCATTCCTTGCCAGACTCCTTTGCTTTGCCTTACTTTACTTGACTTTGCTTTGCTTTGGTTCGGTTCAGTTCGGTTCGTTTTGACTTGACTGTGACTCTGTCCCTGTCTCTGTCCCTGTCTCTGCCTCGGCTTTCTGCCAAAAAACCCACAACGCACATAAAAGAACGGTACTTCAGACGTGGCCCCCTCTTTTCCTGCATAACCTTTTTGCATGAATTAACCCTATAATTGTAAAAGTGCTTGAAAATTGAGCAGCGTCCCAAACATATTGATAATTGAGTATCTGAAGGGAACGGTGAAAAAAGTCTTGCATAGAATCATGCGAATTTTCGAAACACTTAAAATGCATTCAAAATACTTTTCTCTAAAAAGATTAAATGGCTTGCTAGAGAAGTAAAAGTAAAGTAAAATTAGTTCTGCATAAAACCGTTGCGAAAATGTTAAAACTACATTTTTTTTTAACAGGAATTGTAAAAACAATGTGCATATTGCATGTGTATGTAAATAGATTTTATCAAATAAATGGCCACAATAATCATTTTAATTATAATAAATAAGAATGTTTATATCCTAAGTTTTACATCGATCAATTAAACATGAACTTTTTAGCATTTACGAAATCTGAATTTTAAATATGAAATCCATACTATTGTAAAACATTCTTAGCAATACCAGAAAAATGATATATAAATTATATTATTACACCATGGACATTAAACTAGATCATGTTATCGTTAGATTTTGTAAAATATTAAAAAATACTAAAAATTGACCATTGAAATCTTTTATTTTCAAGAAGAAATTATATCTAGTTGTTGCTATTTGTTTTACCTTTATCATAGTTAAGTCGAAACAATAAAGGATTGCTAACTCAATAGAGTCTTTCTAGGGTTAATTCAACCTAACCTCGATTTGCAACATCAACATACACTTAAACAAAAGTACAGAAAGCTGCAAAAATAATGTTCATTTTTATGCATGTTATGCATGTGGATTGCCAACGCACTTTTCTCACACACAGCTTCCATTTGGTTTTCCCTTGTGAACTTGCCACGCCCCCCTTTGAGCTGATGCAATTTGAAATGCAAAACTTTAATGGAATTTGTGCTGCTGCGACAATAGTTTTTGGAACTTTTGCAGCACTGGCAACTTAATTTCTAATGCATTTTCCACATATTTCGTAAGGACACACTTACACTGAAAAAAAAAGGATCTAAAATCAAGATTTTGGTCTCAGAACTAAGAAGAACTACGAAAATCTTGAAATAAGAAAACACATCTTGATTCTAAGAACATTTCAATTAAGACCAAGTTCTTATTTTTAAGATCATAAATTTTCAAGACCACAAATCTTAGTATAAGAATACAACATTTTTTATTTTTTTAAGATTATATGTTCTTATTTACGGACCAGAAAGTTTTGAATACTCAAGACAAGAAATCTCAAATAAAGATTAAGTTTCTTAACATTTTAAGATGAATGAAGTAAGTTTTAGTTAATCTAAACAACAAACAACAACACACAAAACACTTGCAGATCGTAATGAGCATATCTCGGTACACAGCTGTTTCAAGAGATGCCAATCTGTATCATCAGGACCGTTGTGCTGACTTGACCAGCGATGCAAGCCTAATGCCATATTTGAGACGCCAGAACCAGTTGTGAATTCTATGGCTCAAAAAGTGACAAAACTTTAAGATTTTTGATCTTATTTTAAGAGAAAAAGATCTTAGATCCAAGATTTTTATACTTATATTAAGAACTTACGATTTTCAAGATTAATATTCTTAGTTTTAGTAATTTGGTCTTAAAATATTCTTATTTCAAAAACAATATATTTAAGATGAACGTTCTTGATTTTAGAAAGCGGTATTTTTCTCAGTGTACGAGTACGAATTTTTCTATCTCGAGAACCAAGAACTAAAAACTAGGAACTTAAATTTGGTGAAGCATTTTAATTGATATTTAAGTATAGTTACTGTTGCTTCAGTTTGCGTAATTGCCAGAGCGTCTTGTGCCCTCCAATTAGCATAACCATACAATTTGCCATGACGCAAGCCAAGTCCCCACCCAACTGTCTCCCCTTCACATGTGCTCCCATATGGAATGCCTTTATTTCATGTACAAATATTTCGTTGACAATTACACGTCACCAGGCGACCACATAAAAGAGTTTCCTTACTCGGAATGCGTATGTACGTACAGTATGTTATGAGGACATGCGGGTGTGTGTGCGTAATTTTGCGATTAATCGTCGGGCCCATTAGTGGTGAAAATATTTATGAAGACCTCTGGGAAAATGCATGCGATGCGTCGCGACGTGCAGTCATTAAATGTACATCATTGAAATCATTCTCAACTCTGTGTGTGTGTGGTACGTAATGGATTTGTCATGAAGTTCAAAATGCAGCAAGAAAGACAATTTTAGCAAAATTGTTAGTACATTTAAATTTATATATAACTTCTAGTTAACATAATTATTGTTACATCTGTCATAACTGCCGATTACCATAGCTGGCAAAAATAAAATGAACAACTATTATTTATTATCCTTCTACTGCACCACTATTTGCATTAATAAAATAGAGTAATTTTCTCAAGATAATATACCATTATTTATAAATGTCATTTATCAAAGTGAAAGTAAATTAGTCGCAACGTTATCATGATTACTGACGGCAAAGCAAATGTTCACAATCGAGTATTCTAATCAGTATTATAATTACATTAACATTAACTTGTTAATTTGAATTTCAGAAGTGTTATTGACTATCTACAAAAACTTAGCGGATGTTAAATTAAATTGATAAACAAATGTTATTACATTTTAATTTAATTAGTAGTTCAACATTTAGAGTATAGTGAGTCCTAAGATATGATAGCTATTTAGTCTGAGTTTCCATCAATTTTTAATAATATAGCAAGAGTATTCAATAGTCACTCTGCTCGTTCATTTATAACCTGGACATTTTTTGTGTGCCGAACTCATTAAGTTTCTGTTTGCGCTACAGAGCGTGGTGTGCTTAACTTTTTGAGCCGCTTTTGTGGTGGCATTAAAAAAATCACTGAACAGGGCACATGCCTATCAGTATCAGAACAAGCACGAGGAGTACAAGTATTATGGCCACATTAAGGCAGCCGCCAGAAATGATCACATATTGCATGTGTTTGTGGTTTTCACAGTCATTTTCACAGTCAGTTTCAGCTGCAGCATCCTCGACTCTCCTCTGTCCTCATTCTGCATCTCACTCCCACTTTAACCCGCCCACATTTTGTCTGCTCTGCGGTTGTTCGCTGTGTCCTCGTGTGCGTTTGTTTTTCATTCGAATGATAATTTCAGCTGAATATTGTTGTGAGTCCTTTCCGTTAGTTATGCAGTCAGATAGTTTAGTAAATAATATCTTTAAAAAACATTTCATTCCAAAGAAATTTACACCTTAATTCGTCAAGCTATATCGTGTCAAATTCTCCTATCAACACTTTCTGACTGGCGATTGTAAAGTGAGTGGAAACTCCTATTAGTTTTTCATTTGAAAAAATAATAGCCAACATATGTTTACAATATTTCAAAGCTAGAGACACATCTAAAATTCATAATTATGTTCAACAAACCAAGCAAAAGTTGAGAAAATTAGTTGAGAACTGAACAACGTTTATACACAAAGAGAGTGAATTTGAATAATATGGTGAACCATGTAGGCACTAGTTTATAAGTCTCTGGATATGCGTTTAATAAAATCTTAAATATGTAAGGCCTTTATTTAACAGTTTTCTAACTATTTAACCTTTTTACCTTTAAACCCGGAATTCTTATTCGAGAATCAGGCAGAGAATTTCTATGTTCACAAATAATTACTGCCAACAGTCAAAACATTGTATGCTTTTTCTTTGTAAATAAAATATCAAAAACTCACAATTTAATTGCCCTAATAGCTTATAGATTTTATATTTCAACAACAATATTTATATATAACGGCTCGGAAATGTCTCTTTTTGATCAATATTTTGCAAAAACAAGGCATAATAACCATAGACAAAACGTAAATATTCTATTTGTTTCTTGTTTTTTGATGCTGTTGTCTGTGCAAATAAAATTAAGCTACTCAGATCAAACCACAAAAGTACATTGAAAATGCATAACAGGTTCATGTTTATTGTATTGCATTTTGAATTTGATCAAATTTCAATTTGGCAAACAACAACTAACAATTGGCTGCTGCTGCTGAAAGTTGCAAATGCCGCTGAAATGAAATTTGTCTGACATATTAAACACAAAAACTGAATTAAATCCCAAATTTGATCCGGCAACAAACTGAAAAATGGTTGAAATAAATACAACGACAACGTTGATGCAAATATTTCTTGGTAAATCGATTCTCAATCACATAATGCCTACAAGAATAATCAAATTCATCTAAATTGCAGAGAAAAGAAGAGACATGGGTAAAACATCATGTGGCAGGACTAAATGCAAATTGGGGCACAAACAAAAAGGCATTAAGATGAAACATTGCAATTCAAAAATCAAGTCGACTAATGCATTGCCTGTAGTAGTTTTTTTCATTGTCTTCAGCTGTTTGAATCTATTGAATCTTAACATTAATTAAAGGTTTAAAATTAGTACTCTGCATTTTAATGTCAAAATAACTAGTTTTAATCATTAAAAAGCTAAAAACAGAACCCTTTTCGGTAATCTCTTGATGTATATCATGTGTTTTATGTTGAACAAAAGTCCAAATGTGCCTGACAGAAATCTGCTTGAATAATTGTAATGGGAAAGCTTTGAGTGGTTTGTTGATGAAATTTTAATAAATATATTCATTAAAAGTTGCGAATTAAATAAATATTAATTTCTTTAACTAGAGCACTAAGTTTTTTGCTTAGAAACAACACAAAAAAATGAGTGGGAAAAATGTATAAAGGCATTTAAAAGAAGTGTCTTGACTGAGCAATAATGGCTGAAGAAGGAAACACAAATATGTGTGCATTTTCAATCAGTTTATTCATTGTCTCCGTTTTTTACCAGTTAACCTTAAATCTTTGAGCAACATTTGAGAGCTCTGGCAGAAATTGAACAAGTGAATCTATGTGTTAAGGAAGCCTCTATTTATTTAAAATCATCAAAGAGAAGAGAACAAGGAGAACACTTAGCCTAAGAGAAGTATTTGAAATAGCAGTGAAAAGAAGTAAATCCCTTAATCATTATTTAAACAACATTTTTAAGACTTTTGAACACATTTGAATAAAGTAAATATAAAATTCTTAACATAATGCAAGTTCTATTGAATAACTCTTTATGTCCCATAAAAGATGCACTTGTTAACTTTTCCTTATGTATCGCTGCAGAGCATCGCAGTCTACCAAAGGCCAAAAGTCAAAGAGATCAACATGAGTTTTATTTTTAACAGGGCAAGCCTTGTGGCAGGCACTGTGGCAGGAGAAGGAACAGGACCACGACCGAGATGAGATAACAATCAATAAGCAGAAAACAAGAAACTGACAAAGCAAGGGATAAACTTGAGTTTGGCTGCCATACAATGAGGTTAAAATGCAACAGCAAAAAGGGGGGCGGAAAACTGGTTGGTTGGCCAAACGCAAACGAGGCGGACAAATAAGCCCAGTTTTATTATAAAGTAACAAAAATCTGAAATCTGGGCACAGCTGAACCCGACCAACCCCATGAACTGCCCCACTGAACTTTTGTGGCAAGGCTATATAAAAGTTGTTGTTGTTGTTGAATAGTTGCTACTGTTGCAGGCTAACAGAGAGAGAGAGCGAGAGAGAGAGAGGCTTAAATTGTATGCAAAACAGGCAAAAAGTTCAGAGGTGTTGACCATGTTTGAGGCAAAAGGCGATGCGAATATTGAATTTGTTTTAAATGACAGCATAATAAGCCAACAGACCCAAAAAACTTTTGTGAACTTCGAGCCCAAGAGAGAGAGAGAGAGAGTAGGAGGAATGAGAAAAAAGAAGAGATAGTCAGCAGTCAATTTATGAGTCCTAAGGGAATACAAAAGTCTTGAACATTTAAATAACATTTTGACAAATATTTTAATTAAATGCAGTCGCTTTCTTGCTGGGAAAAATTTCAATGTTGTGTTTGTGTTGTTTTCTATTATTATTTTAATCAAATAAATCAGCTGAATAAAATGTTCAGCTGGTAATACATTAAATTCTGTGTGTTTTCAGCATTTTAA
The DNA here is from genome assembly GCA_037043435.1 of Drosophila suboccidentalis. Classification (NCBI taxonomy): domain Eukaryota; kingdom Metazoa; phylum Arthropoda; class Insecta; order Diptera; family Drosophilidae; genus Drosophila; species Drosophila suboccidentalis. Next base: position 92,051 of record JBAMBK010001423.1, read on the forward strand.
AACCTCGTTTAAATCTTGTGGCCATAAATTGTACCACCAAACGGCTTCATTAAATGTTTATGAGTGTGTGTGCAAGCCATGTATGTGTGGGCTGTAAACTTTAACAATTGCCTACCTGCCCAGAGCATCCCCCCTTCAACGCGGGGTGACCTAAAAATTCCAAAAATCAATGCGAGACAACAGTCAAAAATAAAAAGTAAAAGCTGAACGAACGTGCAACACTTACAGCAAACACACAGTAACAGCAACAGCAGCAGCAACAAAAGCTATTGTATACCTTCATATAGAGTAGATAGAACATCGAGGAACGCATAACTATTTTGCATAAAATAAAAGTTTTCGGGTCTCTGTATGAGAGGCTATTGAATCATACAAAGCACGTACATGTGCACACAAACATACACATGTCCTTCAGTTCATTCTGTTGACCTTTTGTCTCGTTTGTTTGTCACCAGGCAGAGACAACACGGTATAAGGTACATACAAGAGGAGAGCTCAGCACTAACAAACAAGAGCGAAATACACAATAAAACTTGCTAACACATTGACCCAAATTTATGCAATGGAAACTTTTAAAGAATCAAATCGAATAACATAAAGATAAAGCACAGTTTTTGGTTTTTGGTTTTCGGTTTTTGGTGTAACCGATGACAGCAGCTGCCACATGTGTGTGTTTGTGTCTGTGTCTGTGTGGTGTGTGTGTGCGGATTGTGTGTGAGCTGCGAAAATTTGGCGACATTAAAGTATCGCCAGGATATGCATACCAACGAGTTGCACCGAGAGTCACGAGTCCTCCCACTTTATTTCTTTTCTTTTCCTCTTCGTTTTTTCTTTTTTGTTTTTTTACATTTTGCTTTTGTGCACTGTCATTTGCTGAATATTCATATTTTTTGATCCCAAAAACTTATGAATTATGAAATATGCATGCAATTGTCTCTGTCCCTCTGTCTGTGGCCCAAGCGGACGCAGTGAAAAGGACGAAAACGGGGCTAAAATTCCCTTTTTGCTCTGCACTAAAGATACAAAAAAATAAAGAGTATGATGAAAATTGCAGCTCAAACTCGCACACACGTCTGTTCACGGGTTTTCAGATGCTAAGCATATATTTCTCGCCCAGTATGTATATATATATAGCTTTATTTAGTTCTCGTTCCGGCATACCTGGCGTATGCGTAATTGTTTGTGTGCGTGTGTGTGCTGGGCGACGATTCGTTGTCACCCAAAGCTGATGTAAAATTAGGTGACACAATTTTAATTCTTTTTCTTCTCAACTTTTTGTTCTCCGGCTCGAATTTAAAATGCATTTCTGCTGATGGTATTTTAAATGAGACTCGTTAGGCATGCAAAAGCATAAACCATTGTGCATAAACTATTGTGCATAAATTAAATGTTGCATCAGCTTAATGTTTGCGCATACTAAATGTTGTAAGGCAGCTGAAGCTTTTCCTCCAATAAAAATGGCACGTGACTCAAATTAATCAGTTGCATCTGTACCAATGGATTGAACGATAGGCTTAGCACAAGAATTTAAATAATTGATTCGTATGCAAATAATACAATTGAAATTAAATGAATTAAAATAAGAAGGATACTGTGCATAGTTAACAAGTAAATGAGCTCGGCTGGCAGATACCCTAGCAGATGCGAGTATTTAAAGTTGTAATACGATTTCTTGCATATATTTTATGCATAACATCTCGTTAAATGATTAAGGCGAATCATAATATTAAATGGATTATATGTTATTCAATATAACATATAATAATATTATAATATGTCTTAATCTAATCTAACTTTTGATAGGTTGAACGATGGAAAAAATTAAATAAATCCCATTCATTTTCTTTAGCTACAAATGTAAACAATATTTTATTATTTTTTGTGCAACAATTTACCATCCTTTTACTCTCTGTGGTCAACAGGAAGAGAAACCTTCAACGCTTTTTAGCCATTAATGATATTCATGCTGGCTATTTCCATGGACTGCTCCACAAGTTTCTATATAAACTTGTCTGCTGTTGTTTCAGCTCCTTCTGCTCTGGTTGTTGTGAAGGAAATAACTTACAATTGACCTCGTTAGCCGCTGTCTCATGTGTACGGCGTTTTATGGACTGTGTCTTTTCATCTCACTGTTTACTCTTCCCTTTCTTTTTGCCATTCTCTCTCTCTCTCTGTCGCTGTCTCTTTTCTGTCGTCTGTTTCAGGTACTAAGCCGGCTAGTTTGTTAGTTGGCAGTCGTATTAGTGTCGTGACCTCTTGACTATATCATTTCCTGCTCTTCCATGTGCTAAGGAAGCAGCCTCTGCAGCTAATGCTGATCCAATTATGTTCGCTCCAGGAGAAAAGAGCACACCATGTGGACCAATGTGAAACAGATGAATTGTTGTTACTGCAGCCATCTCACTCAGTTCTGCAGTTACATACATACAGTTACACACATATATGTACTTTTACAAAGTATTGTAATTATTTCTTGTGGTGCGCAAAGAGTCGCCTCTGCGGATTGGCTTTTTTAAAAGAATTATGGCTCTGGTCACTATCCCGCTCTCTTTTCTCCCTCCTCTTTGGCCAGCTTTCTCCCTTGACTAATTAAAATTAAATTACATAGCTTTTGCTCTGGCTATGTGTCGAGGACTTTAAAGAGATCCCGCTGGCTTGTTGTCTCACACACTTGCACGCATTGCGAGTGAATTAAAAATGATTGCAATCGCGGCTCTAGCGCAAATATGATGTATACGCCACGTTGTGTCCATTGCCAATCGTTTCAGGCGTAACAAATCAACGCACATGAAATTTCAACAAATAACAAATATAAAGTCCCCAAGGACATCTCATACAGGAACAACAAAATATAAGTTGTTATCTTTTCGGTTCTTTTTTATATAAATAACATTTCGTATGCCTCGTTTTCGGTGGTTCCCCAGTGTAAATGTGCAAATGTAAACACGCGCTTATCAATGTACATATATATATATTTATGTGGGTATACACAATACGTACACACAACCTTACACGAATGGTAAGTGTGTGTGTGTGCGACAGCGTGTGTTTGTGCCTGTCAACTGTCATTGCCAGTTGGTTATGTGGCTTTTGGCTCAGCGAACAGCAACAATAACAAATATGCAACGCCCAAAACACATAACAATAAAAGCCAAAAAAAACATATATATATTTATGTTCAGATGTTATTTGTTATACCCTCACTACAAATAATAATAATGCTATAAAACACCTCACTTTAAAGGATGAATGAAATATACTTATATTTCACACATTTCTGATTTTGTATATTTCGGTGTTCGTCTTATTTAATTTTATAATTATTAAACAAATACTTCGCTTTATAAAATTAGCATTTATATTTTCAAGCCATTCACAAATACATCTTAATTTTGTATTGAATCTAATTTTCTCAAAGTAATCCTTCAATTATGTAATTTAATTATTCTGAATACATTTTTGTAAGTACATTTTATGGTCCTATTTCTATTTAAATTTTACATTTATGTATTTATTTGTTTTTTATTTTCATATTATCTAGGTAATAACGTGTATTTTTATATTTTTAATTAATTACTTTTTACCTATTTAAGCTTTATCTTATATTTAAAAATTAAAATCAATATATTTATTTCCTTACGGTAAACCATAATATCTAATATTTACGATATATTGATCAAATTCCTTTTCATTGCCTTAAGGCATTTTGACCTAGCCAAAAAAATCATCCAAAAGTGTATACCACAAATTGCTATAAAAAATGTCTACTGATTTCTCTTTTTTTAGGGGCAACCATGTTGTCATAAGCCGCAACGGGCAAATGTCATAACTACACATTGACGGTGGTTGCTATTGCTGTTGTTGTTGTGTTGTTGCTGTTGTTGTTGCTATTGTTAGCCATATAAAAGTAGGTTGAATATTGCAACATTTTCCTTTAAAAATGTCATCGCACAAGTGTTAAAATCGCTCATCATATCAACGCTAGCAGCTGCGAACACTGCGATGAGAAGAGAGGAGAGGAAAGGAAAGAAGAGAGAAGTAAGGCAAAGAGCACGAGTCAACAACAAGGATAAAAGCGTCGCTATTGAACTTTATAGCTATGTCAGTATACATACACTGTACATATATATAAGTATTTTATATACAAATAGATATATAGATATATATGTACATATGCACGATTCTATATGCGATGGCAATAGCAATTCGCTATGTTATGCTGAGCTAAGCATCCTTGACTGGCAGCAGCTGCCACCGATTGTTGCGGCCTTTTAAGTCGGCTCAGCCATATAAATTCTGTACATGTCTGTATGTGTGTGCGTGTGTGTGTGCGTGTGTGAAGCACTGAAATAGCTCCAGCTGACAACAATTGTGGCAAATGTGGCACATCAGCATTCAAATGACAGCCAACACTTTGATATTTGTCTGCTTGGCTGCAAACTGAACTGCAAGTCAACAAAACATTTTAAAATACAGCAAATATATACTATATTATATTTATTATTATTATTATTGAGTACATAAATAACAAATATGCTTATTGAGATCACACTATATTCAATACCATTCCACTATAGGTCAAATGGACCCTTTTTCTGATATAAACTAGTTTTGTAACAGTATTCAAATTAACAAACTTTTCTTACATTCCTAGTAGGAATACATCGAACTGTAATGTTGCATACCAGAAATGTTAACATTGCATTCTGATGTTAAATTAACAGCCGTTAAACATGCAGCTCATAAATTGTGCAAATATTTCAGTTGAAGTTCAAGTGGCTCTGGTTATTCTTAAATTGAAATTTTTTAATACAAATAATGATGAATAGCGATCAGTGTGGTTTGTACTTTATGTTGGTTAATCTGTGGTGTGGTATTGTTCGTGTTGTCTGTAGCAAGTGTCCATAAAGTGACGCTTTCGAAAATAATTAGTGCCACGTCCATTTTTTAAAAACTATTTCCAAATTCAATCTAGAATGGTATCCAAAAAAAACTTGATAACTTGATAGTTATTAATTTATATCAGAAAAAGGGTCCATTTGACCTACAGTACACTCGAGCAGCATGGGTTAAGGGCTTATCACCTTAAATAGATCATAAGAAGCCTGAGCTCCGTTAAATTTAATTCATTAAACAAAAGTTTGTGTAATATACTTTTTGTAATTTCCGGCATTTCTTTTGACGTGAGTTGAAAACCAGCTAAGCTCCAAGTGCCAAACGGCAAATTCCAAGAGTTGTTATTTATAAAATATGCCTCACTTTCAACTACCTCAACTGGCTTTCTACAACTGCCAGTTAATATGCAACAACTGCCAAAAAATGCCACAAAGGTGTTTGCATAGCGTCAAAGTGAAATATTTTATCGACACGCACATCCTTTTGGCCACCTCCACCTTCTCCTGCTCCTTCTGACTGGATTCGCATGCTAACAACAAAAACAGTTGGCAAACTAAATACAAACGTTAAGAAAAACCCACACAAAATATACGCAAATATGTATATTGTGTTTTATCTTTAGATTTAGGCTTTGTGCGACAAAAGCTTTTAATATGCAAATGACTAAATGAGCGGCCTTGCCCCGCTCCCTTCCCCTCTGATCACCCCCTTTCAGCAGTTGGTATGCGAAATGTGCCTCGGTCAATTGGTACATTTGCACATTTCATTAACGCGGGTAGTTGAACATGACCTCCCCAAAGGCAGCTCCCAGTTCCGATTTCAACTCTCAGTCGCACTCGCACTCCTTTCTCCCCTCTCCGCTCTCCGCTCTCGACTCTGCTTCGGACCATTTGGCTCTTAACTAGCTGACGCAGCTGGAAATGGCCTTGCTTTGATGTTGATGTTGATGTTGTTGCCTTAACTTCAGCTATGGTCTATATGTAAATTCCATATATGTGCTTCCACACTTCAACACACTTATTCATGCACATTTGCATATCATTATGTGTATTTGGGCCAAGCTAAGGCAGCAGCCCAGACGCCACGCCCCCCGCTCGAGCTCACATAGTTTTCTTAGTGCGCTTTCTGCCTCCCTCACTTCCTCACTTCATCACTCCCTCTCCTCGCCTACTGCTCCCTAGCTGGGTCGTCATCATAACGCCTAGATTTAAGATTATGACCTGGCTGAGTTTTGTGGCTCGCCGCTAAAACATGTTTGGTATGTCAGTGAGTAAATCTGTGGAGGCACAGTTAGGACTCACAGGTCGCAGGTGTCGGGTTATTAACTTAATATTCAACCACTGGCTTTAGCCGGCATCTTAAAGTGACTTAAAGTGGCTTCAACAAATCGACCAAGTTGCGACTGTTTTAAAGAACTTACAGGATACTTTGGAGTTTTTTAACTGCCCGTATTAAAATTGTAGTTTTCTTTTTGTCTTCCTTCAATAAAATATTATGCATAAATTATCATTTTAATAATAATAATTTCTAAGACATATTAGTACTTTTTTTATTTTTTCCGTTTTTTTAAAATTCTTTTTAAAAATTCCTTACAATTTTGATAATTGTAAAAGTTAGTAAACAATTTATAGTACCCCTCAAATATGTTTATAATTTTGTTTCAAATGCTATCCCCACATTCAACTTTTAAATTCATGTTTTTTGCTTGTAATGTCTTATCACAATTAATTTTGTATCACGAGAAGTCGTCTTTATTGTGCTCAGCCTAGATGACAGGCAGTTAAGCCAAGATAGGCAGCATATTTGGGACGAATTTCAAATTAGATCTATGAAATCTATTGTAACTTTGGCTCCATTGTGCTATTGTCTGCTCAATTAAACATTATTGTTTTAATGCTCGACGCTCCCAGAGCTGCCTTCAAAATCCAATTAAACTTAAAAAGGCGTCTCGTGTTTAAGGATTCCATTTCCTACGTGACATATGCACAATTTAATTTTTTAATTGCCCGAAAAACTTGCTAGCACACACAACAGAGTGAAAGGAACGCGAGGGCTAGAAAGAGAGAGAGAGAGATGCATATATGGTTATGGTATGGCATAAGCCCAATTTCCAAATTCAAATCCAAATTGAAGGCAGCCACGTTTGTAACCTTGAACCTTGACTGCTGTCAGCTGGGAGACAATTCTTTGGCTTCTTCTTCTTTTTCATATATAAGAGTAACAACAACAATGCAAGGACACTTTTGGTCCTGCCTTGTCTAGGCAACTTGGCGTAGGCAGCGCCTCCTTTCGTGTATCTCCCCGTCTGTCGTCCTTAGCATTTAAGTTACGCTTTACACTAATAAGCAAAAGTGTCTAACGTAGCGTAACTAAATGCGAAAGGCAAACATTTCATTAACAAACACGCACAAAGTGGCGTGGGTGCAAAAGGGAGGAAAAGAGATTCCCCAACTGATGTGTGAGTGTGGGTTGTATTTATACACATATTTTGTAGACACCCAGCCGGTTGACAGTTATGTGTGTAATATTTGTTTCTTGTCTTTTCTTTTGGTCTTGTGTCCCACCAAAAAGGGCTGTCTTTCTGTCTAGCAGACTAGCTGTCATGTCCACACACACACACACACACACAGTTACACTTTGAGGGTGTGTTTGAAATTTCATAATATCTTTCATTTCATTCTTTGCTTTACTTTATTTTAAGCTCTTTGCTTGATTAGAAGGTGTTGCCATAAATGTCCTTTGTACGTACGTATACGTATGTGTTGTGTATGTGTATCTGTGCGTGTGTGTGTATGCCTGGTTGTTAGCTTCAAATATTATTCCAGCTTTTGTGTGTTTGCTCATGTGTAATTTACATTTGCCAAGTGCTTTATGGCGACAAGGCGACAAAAATTTAATAAGACTCGGTAAATGTTCATCCGGTTATTCGTGGAATGATTAAGGCGTTGTCCTTGTCTCCAAAAGAGCTAAGCTTATTCATATATATGAAAATATGTATTTAGTGCTACATGGAATAGTTTCTGCATAAATTTCTGTAATTTCTATTCATTGCCAGCACAGCAACTGTTGTAGTTATCTTCTCTTGTGTATCTACAAGATACATATACATGCTCAATTGTAGTACATATTTGAGGAAAAACTTAGCTATAATGTTGGAATTTAGTACATTTGTTCTATCATTTTTTAACTTCGTATGATATGTATGGTATTTTGTAAAAAAATGTAACTCCAAGAGTTACAATGAAACTGAATCGGCAATCGAAAATCTACACAACAATGGACTTACTTTATCTAAGTCAGTCTCTTTGTATGCAATCTATTTTATATTCTTCTTGCAAATTAAGTTAGTTATATAGATTATACATTTTTCTGTGCTTACGCAATCTTAGCAAGACTTGAAAGTAGATTGAAAGTGAGACTTGTATATTTTCCGAAAGGTCTACATGTCAATCTGTTTGTAAGCAACCGTATCTTATCACCAAGTCATATATCTATCAACTGCGAGGTAGCTGAAAAGCACTTCCTGCTAGTTATAATATTATTTCACGCACTTGCCTAACCCCGACTGAGGAAGACTTGCATTAATCGTATCTGCCCCGACACCAGCTGGCAATTTCCTCTGCCCCTTGGATACAAACCGCAATCAAAATAGCCGCCGGTTGCCACCGCGTTACCCGCTGAGCTCTTTCGCCACATTCTTGGCCCTGTGGGGTAACTTGCGAGTTGATGCTCTTAGACCTCGGCCCCTCAGCCCTTGGCCCTCAGAACTTATATAAGCCACATAAAATTCAAAGTGCCGCTGTTCCAATGGCTGCTGCTCAACGGGTGCGTTCAACTTTTACGTATTCAGGCGCTATAAATGTCATATTTTATCTGCTCCTGCTGCTCCTGCTCCTGCTGCTTCTACCGACTTTGGTTGCTGCGTCGTCATCGTCGTCGATGTCTGGCTAAAAATAACAGTTTCTAGCGCAAAACTTTATTAAAAATTTATATAAAGTTGCCTTCACTGTTGCTTTTGCTTTTGCCTTTGCTTTAGCCTTTCAGCCTTTGAGTTTAAAGTTTCGTTGCTCGCATTTTTTATGATTGCCCAGAAAAGTAGGCAACGATTTTGTTAGGATACCAACTTGATGGTCTATTTATAGTGGGCGTGGTGTTGGCGCACATCCCAAATCGTGGCTAGCCAAGGGCACTGGCATTTCGATAATTTAATGTGTGCGAGCAACGAATAGATCAAAGAGGTTGGCACTTTGGAGTGTCCCTGTTCATGTAACTAAGAGTGAGAGCCTAAATATACATACATTACTGCCAACTATATATAACTTGTCAATTTAAAGGGCAATTCTAATATGAGCTCCAGAACTGATAACTAACTAGATAACTGGACGACAGAATATCCACTGGGTCTTCTTGTACTATTTATATTTCATAATTTATAACTGAATGCCTTGAAATTAATATTTATAGATATAAATGAATTACCTATTAGGCGTAAGACAAACAAGATCTATTTATCAAAAGATCTTACCTAATTAGTTAATTACTTAGAATCGAGGAAGTAAATATGATTATGGATTAAGATATTTTCTTATCAGGCACTGTAATCATTTTAATTTATATTACAAAAATTACATAGTAATGATTATTTAAGAATTTTTAATGATTTTCTTCAACGATAATGATTAATTTTAAGGGACAAAAATAAAAAGCTTACATGTAATCATTTTTTATGATTTTAACATTTTTCGATCAAAACAAAACTCTCATTTAAACAACGATTATGTAATCAATTTAAAGAGATTTTTTGCCTAAAGGGATATGAAAAAATATTCGGGGAAAGTCCTAAAAAATAATCAAAAACACTATAGAATAATTATTGCACTATCTATAAAAAGGAAACATTAATAGATTATCAAGTGTATATCAAGTAAAGTGTGTTTTTTTTTAGAGGTATAGAACTTCGAATTGAAATAAAATACAAGAAAATCGTTTTAACGTCCATTAATTTGGATTTATTGGAAGGATAATTTTATGCCATTAGTGCTTAAATATGATTTCCGGCATGTGGCCGCCGCGGCTGGCTCGAATATCGCCAAGTCTAGAGGTCCAATTTTCAAGCACTTTTTCGAGCATTTGGGGCCGTATGTCGGAAATAACGCGACGAATGTTGGCTTCCAAGGCCTCTAACGTTTGTGGTTTGTTGGCGTAGACGAGCGACTTCACATATCCCCAAAGAAAATAATCCAATGGTGTCAAATCACACGATCTTGGTGGCCAATTGACAGGTCCATTTCGCGAAATTATGCGCTCATCGAACGTTTCTTTCAATAAATCGATTGTAACGTGCGCTGTGTGGCATGTAGCGCCGTCTTGTTGAAACCATAAACACTAATGGCATAAAATTATCCTTCCAATAAAGCCAAATTAATGGACGTTAAAACGATTTTCTTGTGTTTTATTTCAATTCGAAGTTCTATACCTCTAAAAAAACACCCATTATATAATATAAGGCAAAAGTATTATTTAAAGTCTTGAAGATAATATTAACCGAGTATTAATCAATGACAAAATCTTAAGCTTTGAGTTAAAGTTAGTTAATTCTATAAAAATATATTTAAAATTTGTAAGTGATGAAATTGAAATACGTTTGAAATAATCCAATGATATGCAGCTTGCCAAGACTTTCAGTAGACACTGAGCTCAAGCTAAGCTTGAAAAGACATTGACCTCAAAGCATAGACAGTTCAATCCAGCAGAAGACCCTTAAGGTGACATAAGTCTGAGAATAAAAATAGTTGAAACGTCTAACCGTAGGCAATATGCTAGAAGCAACCCATTTAGCATTTAATATAGCCTCTCGTCGTTGTCGTTGTCGTCGTAGTCGTAGTTTATTTAAATTAAACCTTATCCACAGGCGCTTGTGTGTTTCTTTTTCAATTAAGTTTCTAGGGCAGCCGCAAACAGCAACAGCAACAGCAACAACAACAACAACAACAGCCACAATGTAGACAAGCAGCTGCTGTTGATAATGATAATGATAATGACGACGACGACGACGATGACGACGACCAGACCGTCCAAGAAGAAGTCTAACAAATTGCAAAATCCACGTCAAGCCACACCTTGGGTAAACAGCTTCGACTGCAGGTAAAACTACTCAGACAGTGCTGCCACAACTTGACTGTGCACACACAGTGCGTATACTTAACGTAAAACCCTAAACCACTAAAGCCACCAAGGAAAACAAGCAGCTTTGAGCCATGAAGAGCCATGAAATGTGAGGGCAAGGGGAAACGGCGTCCGATTTGGAGCTCACCATACTTTCCGGCCAACGAAGCATTTTATTTAAACTGCAGTTAATTTTCACTAAAACATTTTAATTGTATTTTTGTAATCTGTCTTCTACTAGTTTTACATGCGGCCAAGGAAAACGGCAAGCAAGCTGACAACCAGACGACAGAGTAGCCGCCCAAAACGAAGGCACAGTGGGTCAAAACTGAATGAAATTCCATACCAATAAAAGAAAATGCTAAAGCGTATAAAAAGAAAATAGATTTGAAATAAATATGTTTATGGTATTATATTATTTCTAGTTTTTTAAGCGAATTTTTAAAAACTCATTTTCTAAGATCTATGAGGTAAAAAATTGTACACATCTTTTTATAGGTTAAAGTGCAATTTTATATCTGATTTTACAACAACATTATTTTGAAAGCCTTACAGAAATTTTCAATTAATAAATATTAAATAAAATATTAAATATTTTCGAAGAAATATAGTTTTATTTTTTGTTAAAACTCGAATATTGTGATTTGCCTGACCACTGTGCGCAGAGAGGGCGGGCATTTGGCGTTTGCCATCGCCTTAGCCCTTTTGGGTTGGTAACGCCAGTTTTACAGCTGCGGCCAAAATGGCAAAGCCACTGCCATTTTTAATGCAATAAAAGTCAACTTAAAATATGCAAATTACGGTAGTTTCAAATTTGTGCAGACTGCCGCGACTTGTGAGCTCAACTCCACTAGCACTCGGGGTGCCAATTTTCCCTGGGTTCCCTGGGCTCCCTGGTCCCTGGTCTCTCCTTGGAGATGTCCTAGTCGATGCGCAGCTGAGTTTTACCCTGGTGCGAAATGTCATTAACATTTCTCTGGGCCATGGACTTTTAATTGTCTGGTTGGGTTTCTTCGGGGCACAACCCCGCCTTGACCTGGTGCGAGCATGCCTTTGAAGTTGGCCAAGACATTAATGTATATTAGTGTCGCAATAAATTAAAAGCATTTTCCTGTTCATATTTGCCAGCGTGCTTTGCACTTAAATCTAATTGCAGTCGAGCACAAAATTGCCATTTAACTTGCCATTGCCAGCTTTCATTTGCTGCATAAAGCATTTTGTAATCAAATACGCACAAAAGCCCCACAAACTCTCCATTTATAAATCCATTCTCACACCTGTCCGCACGCTGGCAAATTCACTAATGAGCCATATCAAGTTACTGCAAACACAACTACAAAACTGAGAGCTGTCCTTTGTATTATTTCGAGGAAAAATACACACACAGCACGACTGCGCAAGGAGCAGATCGTCCTTCGGCAATAACAAAAGCGTCAATTCCAACAATGGTTTAACGGGAAGTCTCACAGGGTCGCGAGCTTCCATCGCTAAGCCGCTTAGCGCAAGGTGTCAAGTTTAAAAATCAATTACTTCAAAGTATTACAATAAGAAATCAGCCCGCCTTCTTCTCATATATCTCTCTCTCTCTCTTTTACACACTCTCTCTTCGTCCTCGTCTTCCTCTTCACACTTCAAACGTTATCACGACCCCAAAACATGGGCACGTCTTTTGGTGTCGGCTAACGACAAAAGGCAAAAAATGTTTGTAAACATGAAACTTGAATCTTAAGCCATCGATGAAAGTGCCTCGACTGCCAGACACGCTACCCCCTTCCTCCTTTGATAACGTAATAGATACAGCTGCTCAAGCGTTCCTGCTGCTTCTCATTATGATACACTTTATTTTGTAACATCAAAGCGTTCTTAGTTTTAGCAGTTTCTTTTTTGTAATAGTCTCTATTTATTCTTGGCTATTTTTAGAATTACTATACGGGACCTAATATACTCAAATGTCTCAGCACGTTATCAATCTAAATAGATTTTGCTACAGCCTTCTATAAATAACGCATCCATATTCCTGGGTACCTCATACGAATTCCGAAACTTTTTTAAGGAATTTTAGAAAAAACCAGAATAAAATATTAGGAATCCAAAATTGGGAAGAAAAAATTAGGAATCATAAATTAGGAATTTCAATTAAGAAAAATATTCAGAGAACAAAAATTACGAAAAAGAAAAAAATGTGATAAAAAAAGAAATTTATATAAGCTCAAGCAACCTTCTAATATTGCTACTCAAAGCATATGAGGAACACAAAAATGAAAAAATTATTGAATTTTTGTACAAGATGGCACACAACATATACGAGGACATGTAGACCCTATTGATTTTGAAATAAACGGTTCGCGCCCCTGACCGAATAAATATCACATGCGCTGGCAATTGAAGTCCTGATTTAGAAATAAATGGTTCGACATATGTTGTCTTTTTGCTAACAGAAAAAAGCCGAAATCAAAAATATTTTATTAAAAATCGCACGATTTTTCGGCTTTTCCTAATTTTTGTTTTCCCAATTTTTGTTTTCCTAATTTTTGTATTTCTTTGTCTTCCTAATTTTGGATTCCTAATAACTGTATTCCTAATTTCAATATTCGATTCTTAGTTTTGGATTTCTAATTTTTGTCTTCCGAATTTTCGGATTCTGAGTGATATTTTTCGACATTCGTATATAGAATCATATTCCTGTGATAAATGATAAAATTACACTTCTATAAATATAATAAATATATAATAGGTATATTAATTTTCTGGACAAAATAAAAAAAAGGTGGGTAGACCCAACAAATCTCGTAGTTTCTTTAATTTATTTATTAAATATAAAATTAAATTTAAAAAAACAAACTGTTATACTCTCCAAATTTAAATTATGTAAATTTTCTTTTCAAAACATTTACTCATTTTTAATGCTTCTCACTCTATGTTAAAGAATTAAAAGCAACCAACAGCTCCTTTAAATAAAGAGCTATGAATTGGAGTGAGGGCTTCTAATTTCCACTATTAAAAGGTATGTCCTTCGTCTAGAAATCGTATCTGTTTTTAGCAAGATTTGATTACTTTGTCAAAATGGGCTGCGAAGTATTATTTCCAAACTATAAAAAAAATGCAGATGTCTTAACAATTCTAGATTTTATGAGATGACTTGCTTCATAAAGGATTAATATTGTTGAATCTTGCAAGCATCTCAGTAATCGTATCCTCATAATAAGCCAGATGATCTCCTTTATTTCATATTGTGGCTTCAGGCAAAAGTCCCTAAGCTCTTGTTGTTTCTTTCCACCTTGCCTCCTTCTCAGCTAATTCTACTTATAAGCATATTCTATTTAATTCTACTAACAACGCAATCAAATTATACATAATAAATAAGAGCACTTCTTACAAAGAAATAAAAGACAAGATGCTGTGCAACGAAATAATGCATAAACTTAAACATGTTTTATTATATATATATTTTATTTATATTCTTATACCAAAAATGCCGGAAAGTTTTGTAACGTTTGGTTTATTTTAAGCTAATATTAATTCTCTCTCATGTAGTTCAGCATAACATGTTTCAGTTAGTCTAACAATGATAGATCTCCGTCATCATTTCCCATTAACTGAACTCGTCGCCTGCCACCATTTTAACATGTTGCTAACACATGCCACAAATGGATAGCTGCTACCAGTAAGTATACTCGTATTTATAGTATATTTTTAGGCACTCGCGGGGCTTAGAATAAGCTCGAGTGGAGCGCGTGTCTTGTTCAAGTTCACAAACTTAAATTGCGCAGCGCACATACCCCTACTCTCTTCGGTCTACCCCCAATGTCCCATCATAATGCGAGACATGCAAACTGCGTTGCGTAGCCTTTGATTGATGAAGTTCTGCAGGAGTTGGGTGCAAGTTGAGTGCCAGTCCGAGTGTTAAACACTAATGGCAGCTTAAATTAGATTAGAGAGTTCCCAGAGGAACTCAGCAGCAAAGAAGGCTCAGAGGGGAGAGTGAGTGTGAAGCGTGACCATCGTATTTGCCATTTCCACTCGAATTTGCATTTTTCTAGTACATTTCTTTCGTATTTGAGGCCATTTATTTAAACTATTTGGTTTGTCGAAAATATCCTCGTATCAAATAATATCAACTCATAAAAATCGCACAAAAACACATAAATTAGATTTATGATTATGTTCGCGGCACCCACACATTCCTCTGGTCATTACGTATACGTAATGTGGGTTAGAGCTTCTGAGTGTTAAATTAAACGTAGAAATCCGGTAAAAAATTAAACATAAATATTTGCTTAAAGCTATTAAAATACACTTTCTTTAAGCTACACTCGCCTGCTCAAAGTTATCCATAACCGGAATATAAAATGATTAGTTAGCCTAAAAACTTTGCCTTAAACTTTATCATTAATTAAACTTAATTGTCTAATATTAATCTAACTTAAAGCTAAATTCTTAGATAATGGTACAAAAGTTTAGGGTATTGAGAATTCGATACATAAATAGAACTAAAGTACTTGTTTTTGATGTCGTGTCACAAAATATATTTTATTGTTTGTTTACTGTGTATTCAGCCCAGGGGCCAAAATGTACAGAGCCTATTGGGTTTATGACAATGTCTGACCGTCCGTATGAGCACTCCGATTTCAGAGATCATATGAATTAACTAGAACAGCAAAATTTGGTTCCAATACTCAAAGGTTGCATAATGTTTGATAATGGTTAATAGTTATTAGTTATTTATTGAGATTAGTATTTATTATTATTAGTACTTTAATGAAACTGACATCTCGCTGGTATCTATTATAAATTGAAAAATTCCTCAATCAATTTAATAATATTTTTAAAATTTATTAAATTAAATTTTCAAATTTTTAAAATTCAAAAATGCTTGGTGGTCTACCTGAATCCGGAAATTATCGTCTAATGCTTACTCTTAATATTCAAAAAATGTTTCAATTTATATTTTAAATAGTTTTGAACGGCCACGAAAATACAGGTACTAGGTAGCTAGCAGTCGAGCACTTCGACAGTACAATTCTACCTTGTTTAGATCCTGTACATTTCGTTTTGTTCTAGCCACGTGGAAGTCACATTAGTAGCTTAGTGTGTGTGTGTGTGGAATTTCATGGCTACAAATAGTTAATGTACAGTTAATTATTACATAATCACTCGTCCGCACGGCACAGGAACCGGACATAGCTGGTCCCCGAACTGGTAAGCAGTGCAAAGTCCATTGACTCGCTGGTTAAATTTATACACTCCTGTTACCATTTCCCATTTGCCGTTGCCTGTCATAAATATTAATTATAAAAGCAAAGAACGAATGAAATAAAACACACAACACGAGCACGAATAATCATCATCATCAACAAAAGGGTTGACCTCCTGAACCACACAACATTTCCTGCCACTCAATTGTTACTAAGGTTTTTTTATTTAGGCTAAAGAAAAGACAAGGACCTAAATGACAAACTCCAAATGAGAGCGACTCAATTGACTTTGACGTATTATTAAGCTACGCTAAGTAGCCATGTTATGAACTGGCTCGTGAGAGGGGTATAACTTGTTACGGCAATTAAGCCCACATCACATAGATACTACTAATTAAATAGCACAAGACTTTACTTAATATTCAATATGAATTTGTCTGAGCTACAGTTGATTTTATGGTAAATTTTATTACCTTCATGAAATGGTATGAAAGATAATCGTTTACTTTGAAATGATAATATTAATATTAAAAAAAATGTAATTTTCATCTTAATAACATTATGTATCAGCAATAATAAAATATTTAAATACAGTTCAACTACAATAACCTGAACATTTTTATTATTATTCGAGATGTGACAATTTGACTAATTAGATAGTTCAAACAGAAAATATCTTATGCGTCTTATGACAATTATATAAAGAAATATGTATATATTTTTACGCAAGCTAGTTAAATAGTTAAAATAAGAAAATGTGTAAAATTTATCAAATGCAATGTTTTTCACCAATATAAATAAACATATGTTAAGTTTGAAATAGTCACAAATAAATGAAATAAATGCTGCCTTTTAAATCAATACATGCAATGTAAACTTTTGTTGTATCAAAATTTAATGACTAGCCGAACCAAACGAAAGCGATCCGAACCGAACCGAACCAAACCAAACAGAACCAAGCCGAACCGGAACTGGGGAATAAAAAACACACATTAAATGTCAACGTAAAGGCAATAAAAGTAAAA
The DNA here is from genome assembly GCA_037043435.1 of Drosophila suboccidentalis. Lineage (NCBI taxonomy): Eukaryota > Metazoa > Arthropoda > Insecta > Diptera > Drosophilidae > Drosophila > Drosophila suboccidentalis. The sequence goes on from JBAMBK010001423.1 coordinate 109,332, forward strand.
TTTAGCATTTTCTTGTTGCTTGTCGCAAATTAAACCAGCTCAACCCTAACACTTTGTACGGGGTATGTATTGTAATGTAATAATAACATGAAATAATTTATGGTATATGAAAGTCACAAAAATGCTAGCGAAGTTTTTGCTGCCCCCACACACAAACACACACACCCACACGCACATACACACACACACACCCCTGCCACACTCTGAGCTCCCTCAACTGCTTGGAAGCAGCATGTTGCTGCGGCATTGAGGCAGCTGCCAGTACCAGACCGTGTGCACTATGGTCCCGATGACGATTATTTTGGAAAAAAGTCAATTTTTAAAGTTGTTCAAATTAATGATCTAGTGATGGCAATACATTGGAAATACATCAGACAACAAGGTTACATAGTCAGAGTTTTAACATTGCCCAACACTGTTAAGCTAACAGATGTTAAACAGAGATGATTTGAACGATGAGCACATGCAAGTCTTAGAGCAATATTTTAGGTTCAATTCAAGGGATTTTCAACACTAGTCCAAAAGCCAATCAACCAAAATTTATAATGGATATTATTCAGTGTGGTTTGTTCTTTGTGTTAGTAAATCTCCGTTGTTGAAAATCAGCGGGCTTTGTGTTGTTCTTTGTGCTTAAAAAAGTTACTTTAAAAATGAATTTTGGAAAAATATTTTATCTTTGAGAGAACAAAATTAATTTTGTTAGCACTTGTTAGCAATGTGACCATATGCATTTTGTAAGGTAATCAATTCTGGTGCCGTCCAGTAAAGCTCAAGCCGGGGTTTTCCGAGGTTTTTGAGAAATTTGACTTTGTTGCACATAACCTCCGTGGGAAAAGTGTCTATAAAGCTGAAATGCGACAAAAACGGAAGAAGCAATCTAGGTTCAAAGATGTTGTTTTATAGCATTTAAATGCGCGAATTTGTAGAAAAGTAGATATTCTAATGTATTTTAGCAGAAAACCAAACCAGAAACAACCAAAAGTACAAAAAATATATATTTTTTTCCATGCAAAACTCGGCTGTCAACTGATTGTTCCTATGAAAGTTGTATGCTATAGTTGACCGATCTTGATCATTTTTGGACAAAATGTTTGGGTCATAATAAATCTAATTTACTATAAGTTAGGTCCAGATATCTTGGAAATAAGATGATTTTTATACTAAAAATCTATTTTTAACCGATTATTCATATGGAAGCTATATCATATAGTTGTCCGACTTGAATAATTTTTTTAACAATGTGTTGAGAGCATAAGAACACATAGATCGTGAAAGTTTGGTTCATATAGCGTGAAAAATAAAAAACTTGCATATGCGTTAATTAAGAAAAAAGGCGGTGCCACGCCCTTTGACACTATGAGTTCAATGCAAAAAGTCAGACCAAAATATCTTGTTTCGTTCTTGAGTTATTAGTTTTTTTTCCAAAAAAATCGTCATCGTGACCATAGTGCCGTGTGGCAGAGCCAGGCAGCTCTTTAGAATTTTGTAGCATGTTTTTAGGCATCGTATACAAGACACAACACACACACACACACACACACACGCACGCACACCCACGAAAATAGAACAACACACAATATACCATGTTGTAATTTCTATGCCCAGAGACGATGAAGAAAAAACTTGAATTTTGTATGGATTTAGCGGAGAAACTGCGCTTTTCTAACGGTTGCAATTTGGTGCCCCTTTTGTAATCCGAGCTCTGTTGCTAAGTTCTTCGTCCTGCATCCTTGTTGTCGACTTGAAGGCGACTTTTTGGAATTTTTCGGCTTTTGTTTTAAAGCTTTTTGGCTTGAATCCTTTTGAATTTGAAGCACGCGCTGCATTTGATGTTGCCGAAATTTGCGCGGCGAAATTCACAAATTCTCTGCACAAAAGCGCAAGAAATGCAGCAGCACAACGAGAAAGGACGAAGGACCTGCCGGCGGTGTCCTTTGTGCCCGGGCACGTAAATTGTGCAGATAAGCGACGTAATTTGCTTTTTGTCTCGACACGCCAGCTAGCCTTGGCCATAATAAGTAACAGCAGTGTCATTTCTATATGACTACAAACTGTGGAATACTCTGTAATATGTAGAAATATCAATAATCGTATATGGGCATTTCCAGAAAAAGGTCCACCTCGCCCAAAAAGGTAAAATTGATCGAAAACTCACATCTTGTGAAATTTTCTTCCAAAAATGTATTCAAGTTATTTATATTACATTGCAATAAACTCAATTTTTCTATTTGTTTGCACATTTTCTTAAAAATTGAGTTCCAAAATGGATAATTTGCATTCTGACGATTACACTAAGAAGGACAGTAAGATTGTAACACGATTAATTTTAATACATAGAAATATATTGAATGTTTAATTTAAAACAAGTTTTGCAAGCTGTTTTCGATATATCGAATAAAATTGAGGAACAAATTCTTGGAGCAAACTAGGTGGAAATCTTGTCACGTTCGCGATGTCTAGTTACAAACTAATAATAAAACTTGTAAAATATATAAAATGATAGGAACATATCAAAATTATTTCTAAAATGGAAAACTACATTATTTTATTATGGTTTAAGAGTATTTTCTCCCAAATTACTCGCCACATTTCGCAGACTTTTGCATTTGTCAACATGAAGTCAAACATGATTTCTATAAATAATTCAAAAACTACAAGTCTTCAAAGCTTGTCTTTTATAATAAAAATAGTGTTGATAAAATGCATTAAACACGTGAGAAAACGTTTTTGAAAATGTCAACTTTTGCCATTTTTTTTTCACATATAGACGTACAAATGTCGCGTTCTCAATTCTGGAAATACCCATATTATTAGACTAAAAAATCATAATCAATTATTTCACACGTAATAGTATTCAATTCCAATCTAATGAGTCTATACATATTTACCACAATGTACATATAGTATATCAAATATTGATATAATAACATTAATTTATTTATGTTTGAAATGCACTTCAAGCTATCGTTTTAAAAGAGCCTTTACAAGTCAACCAAGACATATTAAATATATTCCTTGCCCAAAAAAACAAAAGTATTTAAATTCAAGGAGTCTGAAGTTAGTTATTGAACTTTAATATACATAATGAATGAACTACTAAAGTATAATTTGTAATAACAAACACTCTTGAGCTATAAAATATTTTGAAATAATTTTCTTTGGCAAAACACATAACATTTTAAATGTTTTTATTATTTTGTATAAGTTTAATTAGTAATAATATTACCCTTTCTCGCTGTTATTTTACGGAAAGAGTATCAACGTGTTAATCAACACTCTACAACTGATTCATTGCCAAAATTACAGCTCTCTAAAATCGCGTTTCACTCCGGGCCATCATCCTAATATCCGCAGATGTTTTCGCTCTAATAAAGGGAGGACTTTGGCAACCTTTTTCCTCCTGCCCAACAAATTGCACTTCACTCTTAATTAATTAGAGCCGCAGGTGGGCGACTAAATCAACTGACAGACGCTTGTCAATCCAACTCAATGGTAATTAGAAATTCAATGAAAATTCGTCAACAGCCTGAGAGAGAGATTTCAACTTGGACAGACAAAATGCTGAAAGATTAATAGTTTTAACCTTTTAGAAGTCACTGAAGTAGTAGAGGAAATATGTTTGAGGTATTTGTAAAAAAAGTGTCTGCTTACGCTTATTATGACCTACGCAATGTGGAAAATGTTAAGAATCTCGCAGCTAACTCGCGGCAATGTCTCAAATGCAATTAGCAAGTCCCCAAGTGCTTCAACTTACTTTGTTTATATGCTGCAAATCCCAAAATCCACTCACTGCTATACGCCCTTCAACTCTCTCAGGAGCTGTGCACCTGTGCGCTTAGCTAGAATAAAAATATAAAAAAAAACAAAATCAACCCGCAAATAACAAACACGCGACAGTATTTTTTTTATTATTTTTGTTGTTGTTGTTGCCACAAAGTTTGTGTGCGGGCAACTGCGGTGACGTCTCCCGGAGGCGGCAACTGCTGCACTCAACATGTTGACAAGTTTTTCGGCTGTACGGACAAACTTGCCAAATGGCCAACTGTCAGTCAGCCATTCAGTCAGCCATTCAGTCAGTCAGTTAGTCCGTTAGTCAGTCGCTGTTTACTTTTGCGTTGCATACTTTAAGGCGCCTGCTTAGCTGCAATGCATTACAACAGCACTTGCCGCCTATCGCTCTCCCGCTCGCTCTCTCTCTCTCTCCCGCTCTCTCTTATTCCATAAGATTTATTATGGCCTAACTCTGCTTCATCGCTCGCCGTTGTTGCTTTTGCTGTTGTGGACTTTGCTTCGTGTGATAAAATGCTTGACACTTTTCTAAACGGCCAAAGTTTTTGGCTGGCAAGAGATTGTCTGACTCGCTCTCTCTATCTCTCGTTCTCTTGGCAACTCTCAGCTACTTTTTAATGCGTTATAATGCTTGTCTCTTGCTGCTGGCTCTTCTCAAACCACTCTCTATCTTCAGTCTTTGCAGTTTGTTGACATTGTCTGGCTTACAGGACGCATAAAGTGGAAATGATTTACGCAGTTGCCCACTTGCATATGTGCGTGTGTGGGCGTGTGTGTGTGTGTGTGTGCGGGTGTGTGTGTGTGGCCCAAAGTGCCGGGCATAATAAATAGCCAAGCTTTTGGCCAGGCACTTTTGTCAAATAGCTCGTTGCCTCCCTCTTTCCATCCCGTGAAAAGTGTTTTGGCCAAAAGTTACCTGAGAGAGAGAGAGAGAGAACTGTGCTGAGCTTAGAGCCATGGGACCCATGGGCCACCGAGCACCTTCTATATATAGTATGTATGTAGCTAACCAGCGATAAACAGAGTTGGCCAGCATCAAGTTGAGAGCTGCATCTGCCAGTTGAGCAACAACTTTTCAATCAACTTACCTTTTGCTGTTTAGCTACCTTCACAACGTCAGAGCTCTTGAGTTTGTCAGCGAAACAATTTGCACGACGTTTAAAAAGCAATTTTACAGTCAATCTCAGACTGAAGTGGACGTTAAGCATTGGCTGTACATTTTTTATTTTTTTTTAAACCTTCTTTTAAGACGTTATTTAATAAATAAATATACAGTATACACCAATATGTATAATATAAATTGGAAAAAGCTAATGCTGAGCATTCTATTAACGACTTTTTTAAATTTAATAAATAAAATTAATATAATATATAATAATAATATATAATAATATAAAATATTATATAAACATTGTCTATTAGTTTATTTTCTATTTTTCAATACTTTTGGCACCGATGAATTATAGACGTATAGCTGCACTTCAATAATCCATTAATTTATACCCTCTGTAACATTGAAATTTTATAATTAAAACTAAAATGCTGTGCCAATATAAAATATTAAAATATTAGCCACGGATTATTAATTAAATATTAAAATTGTTTACAGCTTTTCTCTCAATATTTAATATTCTACATATTTTATGACTCACGAAACTTTTTTGTTTAGTATGGGGCATTGGAACCATTTAGAGTTCGTAGATTGTTAGGTGTTCATTTATGTTAAGTCTGTATTCACTATGTATGCATGTGTCAGGGGTACTCTTTACTTTTGAGATTGATTGAAAATAGGGTATTCTGACTTCATCAACAACAGCACACAGCAAAAACAAAAGTATTGAGTACTGTTCAATGAGTGTCGTTTGATACTGATAACTGAATTAATTATTCGTTGAATAATAAAGATGTCCTTTGATTATGAATTTGTTATTTTGCTCAGTAGACACATTTTTATGTATTCATTTTGCTATTACTTATGTCTTCAGAAGTTTTGTTTATTGGCTGACTTGCAGAATATCTAAATACATAATTTTGATCTGCTTTAATCAGAGAGCACTGACTATCCGACAGCAATTTCCAATTTCTCTTACTTTTCAATAGCTAAGGGAAATTACCTGTTCAATTTCAATCATCTGTGTAATGAATATCCTTTAAGTAAATTCCTTTGTTTTCCCCTAAAAATAACTTCAAGTATTTTCAACTACCGGTATGTTTGTTCAGATTCCGTGACTCGTTTTCCCGGTGCTGTCATGTTTTTAAAAATTCCATAAGCGTTTGCTGTGTACTAATGGAGAGTTTAGGTAAGCGATAAATGCGCTGCGGGAAAGACAGAGAAAGAGGCGAAAAGGGGAAACCCAAAAGGGCGGACCCCAAACAATATGCAGTGTCTCACAAACACAAAGCGAAATGAAATGAAATCATAAATGCCCGGGCACGTGCCCATCCAAAGCACAGAGAGACAAAACTCGAAGCACCGACCACGTGCAACACTTGCAACGAGCAACTTGCAACTGGCAACTAGAAACGAGCAACTTGCAACTACACAGAAAAAAAAATCCGGATCTCGGATTTCCTTAAGCCAAGTATGAAATTCTTGATTTTTTCAATCCCGGATTCAATTTTGAAATTGTGTAATTCAGGCTACAAAATATTTAATAATTAAAACGTTTATCGTTACACTTACATTTTTTTCCCTTTTTTTTAAATTTTTTTTTAAATATTTTTTTAACTTTTTTTTTTTTGATATTTTTTTTAACGTTTTTTTTTTTTAAATACGGGAATTATATATTTTTGCGTTTCATTCCGAAAAACCTAAAAAACACATGTTTGACTACAATTGACGGGGGGAATCGAACCCAGGTTTTTTCCAAACTGGAAGTTCTAATTATGTGACAGGTCCGCGACTCTAACCACTGAGCCACCGGACCGGTTGAAATAGAGAGACCGAGGGAGAACTTTCCTCCCGCGCTCAGCAAATGTAGTGACATTTTAAGAATTTCTTGGCTTGAACCCAGTAATTTGAGCTTATTTTCCCATTTTATTCCTGATACATAATTATACAGATTAATCATGAATACATACTTAAAAAACGCATGCTTAAATTAAGTATTTTAAACTTGATATTAGAATGGCTTTTTCTCTTTGTGTAGCAACTTGCCTGTTGCCCCCATTTACACGGCTGACAACGAGGTGTTAAAGTTTTCGGCAAAACGCGATGTCGAGAGTAAGTTAAATATTTAAATTTATTTATTGAAGCACCTCGGGCAGCCCAGAAGCCGTGCAGCCGTGCAGCCTTCCAGCATAGCCTCGTTGCCCATTTAAAATAATCAGGAAACAAAAGGCAGGACGCAAACTTACCGTGTGCATCTTTGCCCGGTCCAGAGCCAACGGGGCCTAAGCCCATTCCCATGCCCATGCCCATGGCCAGTGCACCGTTATGTCCTGCAGCAGATCCTCCTCCTCCTAAGAGTCCTCCTCCTCCTCCGCCACCGGACATGGAGTGCTGGTGCGCTAATGTGACCGGCATTACGAGAGCCACAGTAAGAAGCCGAATCAGAGCCATAAAAATTTTCCACATTGTTAACGTGGCCATTTGACTTTTATTGCACTTCATTTTCCTGCTCTTTCTCTTTTTGGATATATATATTTTATATTTTTTTTATTTTTTTGTAATTTCTTTTTCGGCCAAAAGCTGCAGTTGGCTTTTTCCGTCTCTATTTTTTGTTCGCCGCTTGTTGATTTTAATTTGATGTGACTTAAGTTGGATTTGGTTTGCAGATTTCGCCAGTTGCCGCTGCAGTTTTGGCCCGTCTGGTTGCCAGTTTATGCTTCACTTCTCTCTCTGCTCCACCAGCTCCAGCTAGAATTCCTCATCGTGGAAGCACATTTCGATTTTTTTTATTCTTTTCTCTTTGCCTCGGCAGCAGCTGAAAGAAAACCAGAAAGAAAAAAAAACAAGAATTTCATCAGTTGAGTACGTTGAAAAGTTTTTCGGGGAAAATATGGTAAGCGGGCAACGGGGGGAGCTAGTTAAAAAGTTGAAGAAAGTTCTGTTAAAGTCAAATTGAAGCCGCAATTATCGAGTTGTAAAGTGTCGATACGCCCACAAATACATACATACACATCTGCCAATTCCCAAGTTAACCGTCTTAAGCTAAAACTGTTCAGTTGTCAACTTGTTAGGAAAACACTTTCAAAACGCCATCTAAAGTTCTGGTAAATGTATGTCAATGCCATCGGAAGTTATATAAAATTTACGTCAAAAGTAATTTTTCAGATAGCCGTAATAAATTTGTAATATTGTTAATCAAAATTAGTATGTTAAGTAATTGATTTGACAGACAAAAAAATTATGGATGTTTTTCTTTTATATTTTTAAGGGAGTATTGCTGCTTGGCAAACATTTCTTTCGATTTTTTTGCTTGCTGTTTTTTATAGCTTGGATATTTTAGAATATCGTTCTAAAAGGGTTTTTTGAAATTCGAAATACTTTAGGAGATATGGCCTTTTTTGTCCAGCAATGTTAATGTTAATGCATGTAAAGTCAAAACTTTAAACGCGTTTTTCTCGAAACCACGTTTCGAGCTGATTGCGCCGGTAGTTCTGAACCGATTTTAATGAAACAAAGTGCAGTCGACGCGGAACTGTCACCATTATGACCCCTACCTCAATCATAATTTTAAACATTTTTTTAATTTTTTTTTTTACAAAAAACAACAAAGAAAATTTCCCAAAATCGAATTTTTATTTTTCAAAGGCCGCCATATTGAAAAAAAAAATCTCAAAATTATGATTGAGTTAGGGGCTCGAATTACATCTGTACTAAATTTAACGTAGTTTACTTTTTCCATTTCTGATGATCCGAAGTGGAGTTACCCGTGCCGCCAGCAGCATACCTTTTTTTCGACGTCCAACTTTGAAGGCCGACAACTTTTTGAACAGCCCTCGTACAAAGGAAAAACAAATTTTTTTTTTATTCAATATGTTCTTAATACAATAAAAAAAACCGAATTTAAATAACTATTTCCGTTTTCAATAAAGAATATTTTAAAAATACCCCCTTAATAAATAGTTGAATCTAATGGATTTCCGAAATAAATATGTTTATATTATTCTACGTTAACACATGACATACTGTGTGTGCAAAAGTGAGTCTTTAGATACAGGGTCAAAGTTCAATCGACACAACTTTATAGCATTTTAAATGTATTGAACTTCTTTAATGACAAAATTATAATCTTATTCTCCAAATGAGAGTGCGAATATATTGAGTTTCATTATAATTCATTGCATTACTGAAAATAATATAATTAAGCAGGCCAATTTAAAATGTTGTTTAATGTTGTTTATTATAAAATAACTTTCTAGTTCTTTATTTAATATTAAGCATCTCACAAACCTATATATCTTTAAAATATAATACTTTAAAGGTTTTAAAAGAACGAAATAATATTTTAATACTCGAACTGCAAGTACAACTTACAAACAATTTGAACTATAACTTAGCTTAACTATCCTAATATTGCCAAGCGCAAATAATTCAAATGGAGGCATAAAGAACCCATGTCAAAGCGAAAAGCTGTCCAAAGTTTTCTCTTTTTACCATCAAGTATTAATAACTTCCCACGCCAAGTAGTTCAATTCAACGGTTGCTTGTATTCAAATTTTCTTAGAATTCGGTTTTCTTTTGAATATCAGCACAGCGAGTTTTTCTCATGGTCTCCATCGTGTACACAATAACTCAATGATATTTCGCATGGGTCGGTGGGGTATTCAACGTAACATAAAACCTGCAACAAGCACCACCATCTCTCTTTGAATAGCATCCCAACCCATCGCAACCCATTCCAGCTTATCCCAAGTAGCTATACAGATAAAGCAGCATCAACAAACAAAAATTTACAATTTCCGGTGAGTCCCTTAAGTCCCCCCTCCCCTCCTTAACCTGAACAAGCCCTTCAACTCATAGTACCAGTAGATTGTCAGAGTTCGATAAAAATGTTGCCGTAAGCTAAGGAAATTCAAAGGGGATGCGTCGCCCAGCAAAGAAAATAACTAACATAAAAATTAAGGTACAAAATTTGACAGACGACATAAAAAAGGCAAAAACCAGTCATATATCTCTCTTTTTTCGCAACAACATAAAATAAAAAAGCAAAGTAAAATTTATAAAAATTTCTCAGATGCAAATAATAATGATTTGCAAATACAAAACAAAATGAGGTTGACAACAAACTTGAATGTAACCTGAACAACAAAACGAAAACAAGAACAGGAAAACAGAAAAGGTAAAAGAAATGCTGACAAGAGAAAGGTAGCGCTAATAAATAGACACAAAAGGTGATACCAAAGAAGGTTGCAACAGATACAACGTCTCGAAAAAGGCAAAAGGTTCACAGTCTAGGCAAAAAGATAAAATTCACAATGGGATATGTGGCATGAGAACGGGAAAAATAAGAAAAGTCGCTGGCAAATCAATAGAAGTACAACCTGGGCAATTTTTAAGTTTCATCTGACCTTTTTACCAATACTCTATACAGAAGGAGCTCTACAACATTTCGGAGAAGCTTGTAACGGTTTTGGGAATATTAGTTATTTTGTGTCTTCTGCAACTGCATATAATTATTGTATTTATTATACTATTAACTATAAAATATTTATATAAAATATTAAAAAATTAATACATTCAGGACTTCGTTTATCATTATAATAAAATAAGACTCGTTTAAAAAATGTGTAAAGAAAGTGCCTTGATTGAAAGTAACATTTCCTTCGATTAATTCTTTGAGTCTGACATTAATTCTTATTTGACAGACAATGTTAAAGTGTTGATTATTTTCGCCTGTACACCTACCTACATCTTCTCATATTAAATATACCCCATAGAGTATTCGAGGCGAAGCAACGAAATTTACTTTCAAATTTTTTGTTCACTTTTGTTTCCATTGTCATTTTGTCAACGCGCCCGCCGAGTGTCGTCACCGGAATTAAATAGATTGGGGCTGGTATATGGGGAAAAGAGAATGGATGTGGGAACGGGAATAATGATAAGAATGTAAGACATTGCAATAAGCGACCAAATGGTTGTCAGATAATGGAGGCGACAGACGAAGGGCGAAGGGCGAAGGGACAAAGAAAGGTGACAATGTGAGAGCAATAATAATGTAACAGCTGATAATACTTCCCAACAATGATGATGTTAATCATAACGATAATGATGATGATGATAAAACTAATGGTCCAGGCGGCAATTATGAAAAATTTGTTTAGGTTCTTCATTTGAAAATATCGCACAATATGAGAATGAAACTGAATGGACAACTTCAACTACACTTGAGCAATTTGCGCACAGTCGAGTGCGCACATTAACCCTGAGAACAAACACATAAACACACACACTAACACACACACACACACACACACACACACGAAAGCACAAAACAAATAGAACAACAAAGAGCGAAGGCAAAATCAACATGGCGTACAGGCGCCGGAAACGGAAACGTCGGCCAGTCGAAAGACCAACCCACCAACCGATAGACAAACATTCAAACAGCAACAGGAAAAGGGCACCACGTCCAGCAAAAGCAATGCAAACTGACTAAGAAATTCAATATAGAAAATATCAGATACTCTCATAAACAAACAGAAACAAAGTTTAACGGTTCCAGGTGGCATAATAAATAAGAAAACATCAACAAAACTAGAATATTTGAATAAATAACAATTTTATTAAATAAAAGCATTTAACACCTCTGATATATATATAAAATATATATTCTATTCTAACAAGAAGGGAACTTTATGTATAATTTGTGTCTCCTTTAATGCAAACTAACCTATAGTTAGCTATAGATTATATTTTCATAATATTTAAAAATAAATAAAAACTAAAAACTGGAATGAATAATTATATTTAAAAAGGTTTTGAATATATGATTACCAACAATGAGATATGTAGTTAAAGATCTTATCTACAATAGTTATCTTATTAAATTTAATTATATTTCAAAAGTTATTTGAATAGTTCTGATATATTTTGTACTTTTTAGTCACAAATACTTATGTGAATTTTCTTAATTAACAGTTTATGCGGAAAAGATAATTCTATGAATTAAATCAATAAAATATGTATATATTGTGTTGTGTAAGATGATATTAATACATTTATTCAGAAATATCTTTTAAAATTCGTAACTATTCAAAAACAATGTAGTGTATCACGAAGTTTCTATGCTTGACAAAATATGTATATACTAACACTATCTTGTTATATTCTTAGTCCGTGTGGATAAAGAGAATAAGACAAAATGAAAATGACAACATTTGATGGACACATTTTATTCCAGCTACTGAAACTTGTCGAGAAATCGCTCCTGACATGCACTCATATGGTATGCCCCTATAAGCAAGTATGTGTGTGTGTGTGTGTGTGTGTGTGTGTGTGTGTGTGTGTGTGTGTGTGTGTGTGTGTGTGTGTTAGCCACTCTAGACAATGGCCCGTCAATAGCTGCCTCGGCATTTCCTGAAATCCACCCCAATGAGAATCCGGACCGAAACTTAACACAGCTGAACTGAGCTAAACTCAACTCTGTGGCTCGTTGTAGTTTATTATTCCCGCTAGTCTCATTCTTTTCTATTTGGTCTAAATAAATTTTTATCATGTGCAAAAGCGGCACAAGGTCCAGCTCCATCTCCAGCAGCCACGTTTAGTCGGGGCAGTCCATCATGGCAGCCGCCAGTTGGTTCGTTGGTTCGTCATTCCGAGCGTTATTCATTTATTCATTCATTCACTTCATTCTCCATCTCTTGCCTTCTCTCTTTCTCTCTCTCTCTGTCTTTCATTCTTTTTCTGGCTGTTTCTTATGGCTTTTGTGGTTATTGAAGCGATCATTCGGAACATGCACAGCATTTTCATGTTTGTTATTTTCACTGCTTTTCCACTCATTCCTCTTTTAGCCATTATTATGGCCAAGACACACTCCCGCTCTCTTCTGACTTTTTCCTCCCGTCTCTGTTGTCCATTATTAATGGCAAAAACGTTTAATATGCGAATTTAAGAAAATTACTTTCATAACACGACATTAATGGCGACATATAAATAGCATTTCCTCCCCACACTCCCCCACACTCGATACTACTCCCTACTCTCATAATTCAGAACTTGCCAGTGCTGGTCAAGCTTATAAAGCATATCTGATTTTTAGTGTCGATGAGATTTATGTTTCCGTTCTCTGGACTCGTGCCGAATCGCATTGCTTGACTTATGGCCGGCGCTTAAGCCGCGGTCTTTATATCCCCAACTGATGTCTCCCCCTTCCAAAATGTATGCCCCCTCACAGATATGAGGGCGGTGGAATATTTCAGTTGAATAAGTACTACTCACACTCATACACTCATCCTCATATGCCATTTATCGCCCTTGCATGTGCTTGCGGTTGGCGAAAATGAAATGAAATCGTTTTTAATATTCATCGAATTTTCGCATCAACTTAAGTTATTATCCCGACAAAGGACATATGTCAGTTTAGCTATCGGTGGATATAACTATTACTATAAATATTTGTCACAGTGTTCATTAAGTAAATTCCACAAATGGTCGAATATAGCATATAGAGTTTTGTGGATGACGAACGCGTCATTTAAAATGATATGATAAGAAGTGGACTTCAACATGCATCTCGAGAATCCAGAAAAATCTGCGTAATGCCATATATAATGTTTATAGGAGATTCGTTTTTAAACTATGTACTATAAAATAGAATCGTGTTGTAATGTACTTGCATTTTGTTGAGCTTAAGTTGTTGTAAGAAAGGTTTCGGGAAATTATCATTTTAAGGGGTAACACCACTGCAGGATTTTTTAAACTTTCGTCTTTTTTTTATAAGCTTAAAAATAGTTCAACTCGTCAAGAATATGTAGCTTAAGTTTCAAAAGGAAATTCCAATTAGATCCGAAGATATGAGCAGAAACGTTAACACCGGTCCACACAGAGCCCAAGCGCGCGGTTCTTTTTAAATGTGTTTTTCTCGAAACACGTTTTTGGAATGAGGCACGAACTAGAACGCGAACAGTTTTCAATATGAAGGATGCCAATTAACAGTTAACATCTTACGGAATATTCTATAAATATTTATGGCGATTTTTAATTAGCATTTACGTGTCGCATTTTTGATTCGAAAATCTAACTTTTTTTTCAAATCTTCGCCAAAATCACAAAATTAATATTTTTAAAATTCCGTACGTCATTCACTAGCTATATTCATGTAGATAAAAATGATTCTTTTCCCCCAAGTTTAAACCTTGACCAGCTATGAGTTTTTTTTTGTATAATTTAATATATACTTAATGTCTTGCCCAACTTTCGTTTGCTTATTCACATCCCTTCGCGGAAAAGCGGTCGGGAACAGTGCTCTACAGTGGTGTTACCCCTTAAAGCATCAATAAACAATAATAATAATAAAATTATTTAGAAAGTATTTCGCAATTTGACTAAAAACACAAAATTTAAATGTAAAAACGTTTTTTTTTGCATCATGGTAAATGAATGCGTGTGTAAAATGTTAAAATTGATAAAAATTAATTTGATTCTGGAATATAATTTATCAAAAAACTAGAAATTTTAATTAAATATCTGTATATAATTGAAACATATTGGATTTTTAATCTGCAATTTACTTTATAAACTGTTCAATTTTCATTTAGCCAATAAAAATAATTATTATAACAATTGGTAAATTATTATTATTACAATTGATTAAAAATATAATTTATTGAAAGCTATAAATATTCGAATAACGATCTTGCGAATTCGTTTAATCCAATCAGCCAAAATGTATCTGCACAGAGCCAAGAAATCAATCTCAATTCGATTGTCAGCAAAGGATACAACGCTCAGTATCAAATACAGCAAATCAACCAGATGCCACAGAACGGAGGTGAGGAGTCCATAGGCAGGCTTTTAATGTGAAGTTTCCCAACTGGGCTGCCTGTTTCAATAAACTTATGCAAATATTCAATTTGAAGAATTCCTTTTCCATTTTATTTTTCTCGTTTTGTTTTTTTTTGACAAATGATAAGGCCAGACAAAAGGCAGTCAGGCAAACAAACTTTTCACACTCAGGACAGGCAGGCAGACGTCAAAAAAGGATGTCCCGCATTTGCTTATCAAAATTAAAATGAAACCACACAGCAAGTGAAAAGGGGGATTGAGAGATTGGCGGAAAGCGGGTAAACCGGAGTCATAATGGAGGGAAATGCAGAGGTCTAAAAGTTTTCAGCAGGTTTTCATCATGCGAACATATATAAATTGAAAGGACTGCGTCCGTTCTTTAAAAAGGAACCAGGCACAAAGTAAATTTCAATTTAACCTTCATCGAGGAGAACTCATTTATATTTATAAATGCGCCGACAACGCAACGGTGAAAACAGGAAACGAATATAAATAAATGCCAAAGTGATGAGAAAGAGTCGAGGAGAGAGGGAAGCGCAAAAGGGCCAAAAAGAAAATACGAGTACGAGCACAATAAATAAACTGTGTGTGTCTGTTGCCATCATAAAAATACAACAACAACAATAAATACAAATGCAGCAAAGCACCAAAAACACAAAACACAAAGCATACACTCAGCCAGAAAGAGATAGTGAGTGTGTGTGTGTGTGTGTGTGTGTGCCAGAGAGAGAAGGCATAATAATAAAAATACATAAGCAGGCAGAAAGACCAAAACCGAGCGACAGGCCAAAGGGATAAAAATCCATCAAACTTGCAGATAAGTCAAAAGATGAAATGAGTTCTGCTCTGGCCCCAGGACAACTCAACGTCGTGTGCAGCTTCAGTTCTGTTCTCAGCTCAGCTCAGTTCCAGTTCAGGAGCCAGCGCCACAAGCGGACAAAATAATAACAAATATATTCCCCTCTCTCTTCCCACAAAATATTGTTTCATCTCGTTAATATAACAGACTCATCATCGTTGAAAATACTCGAAATGGAAAAGGGAAACCCAAAGAATTATTAAACAGAGAACATGTTGTTAAATGCTAAGGTTGTCATTGGAATAACATAACAAATATTCAATTTTACATTTAGATATTAAAGAAACTCTCTAAATAAAGGCAAGCTTTAAATTATAATTTCGATAATAATAAATCAAAATAGGTCAAGTTGACGTAACGTGTTTATTGGGTGAAATATTTCTTTAAAATTTAAAACGTTTAATATTTCTTTATGTTTGAAGTAATAGATTCTAAAAGTATGTTGTTTAATAGTTATCTAATTCAAATTGATGTTCCAAAGAAAAGTTAACAATCATAGAATCATTACTTGATCACTTCAATTATTAATTTTTCTAAAATTTAACTTATGGATTGATTTCTGAAATCCAAAACACAGATTACTTAAAAATTATAAAAAGTATTAGTAAACTCCTAAATATTTATTGCTTATCTTAATTTTTAGCATAAACAAATTTAAATAAATCTTCAGAATTTTTATAAATATTCACAAATATATTTTGAGGTTTAATAATACATGTTTTGAAATAGTTAAATGTTGAAATAGTCAATTAACAATTTTAATTGTTTAATCTAAGAGCAATATTTGAGTTCCATTAATTACAATACAAAATTTTTAATAAAATAAATAATTAGAAGCGCACCCACCTACAAAATAATGTACTTATATCAGTAAATAATAATTAAATCAAAACTGATTACAAATAAAATTAAACTAATTTATTGTAAAATATAGTTTTTAAAATAAAATGTATGTAACTTATATTAAGTAGACAACGAATTGTGACTAGCACATTAAATAATAAGTTTATACTTGTAGTGCTAGGAAATGAAATATAATAAAATAAAATAAAAAATAAAAAAAATAATATTCAGCTCAGATTCTTGCCTATTACAAAACAGAAAGTCGACTGCCAAAAAAAACAACACATTTATTTAAATGCGTTTTTTTTTTAATCCTTACAAAAATGTTAATTTAAAAATTATATTTATAATATGAGTATAATTTTAATAAGATTCATTTGATTTATGCTCAACAAAACTTTGAATTTTATTTGGTGTTTCATTTGACATTTAGGCAAAAGGAAAGTGTGATATGTTATAAGAAATTAGAATTAACTATAAATTACAAAAAATAATAGATTAATTTACTATTAATTCTTTGAATGCGTGCCAAGTGATTAATCGTGAACTAAATATAGAATGTAAATATTAAACAATTTTTAAAATAGAGCCTATAACTCACGCCATTTCCTTACAATAAGATAAACATTTTTTAGTAAATTAAAATTTGCAGTAAATTAAAATTTCTACACACACTCATTTACACACCGCACAACACAACGAAATACACTTGAAATCACGAGAACTGCAACTGAAGCCCTTTTGTCCGTTATGGGCACCACTCGACACTCTTCTTGTTGCTTCAGAGTCTTGGTATTTTTCCTCATTTTCGCCAACTCATGCTACCTGTTATTGTTGTTGTCGGTGTTGCTGTTGCTCAGATCGATTACCATTACAAGTGCCAGATACTTGAGCGTAAAAACGCAAACGCACGTGTCTAGAAGTCGCATTTTCCCCACGTTACTGTTGCTGTTTTCTTGTTGTTGTCGTTGTTTGTGGCGCCTGTTGGTGGCTGTCTGTCATTAGGAAGATTGATTTCAAAAGCGTGGAACATTTTTCCACCATTGTTGTGGCAACCACACGCGAAGGACGCCCTCCAAATGAAGTATACGCCCCTTCATCTTTGTGTTTCGGCTTGCTTTGCTTTTTGTTCTGTCAAGCGGAGATCAGTTTGATTATATTTGTTGCCGCTTTTATTGTTGCCAGGTAAACACAAATTTAATTTTCTTTCACATTATCCGCGTACGAAGGATAACATAAAAATATGATTTTCCCAATACCATTTTCAATTCAATTTCAGCAAATATTTCACAATAGAAGCACTTTAGTTGCTTCAAAATGTAATAAAATAAATAAAATTAAACGTAAGTAAAAGTAATGTGCGATATCAAAGTTAAGTAATCTTTTTATATTTTTTCAAGGTTTGTAAGAAATGTAGAATTATACAATTATAAATACCAAAGTGTGTCACATAAAGAAGTATGAAAACCGCAAAAAAAATGAAATTGAATGAAAATCTCCATTAAATGTTTAAGCATAAAAAGTGAAATTGCATGAAACTTTGACAACTCTACCTCTACCCCTATTAATAAATACACACACACACACATACACAATGACACTCGCACTGGCACACAGTTGGGGCTAAAAAGTACATTAAAATCACATTAACCCGTCAACGGTTAACGCTGCGTATACGTAACTTTTGTTTATGCGTTTTGCTTAATGCCCTTTTGAAGTACACACGCACGCAAATTGGTTTTTGGGTTTGCTCAGCACTTTGATAAGCCAACGACTGTTTAATATATACATACGTATATAGACTGATATATACTATACACATATATCTGTATATTTATCTGTGGGTGCTTTAAACTAACCCCAACAGCTGCAGCAGCTCGGCAACCCTTTTGAAACCCTCAACTGAATGTTGTATCTCTTGCCTGACGTAATTGGCTTTTCGCTATAAATTTCAACAATTGTTTGGCACACATCACGCATACGCCCCCGGCTCCTGCCGTCAACCACCCTTCACCCTGTGACCAGGAGCACTAAGCTTAAATCGTGGGGCTGTTAGGCGGGACGTGCAGGAATTGTCAAAATTTTGTGGACATTTGCCGTCACAAGCAGCTTATCAAAAATGCAGCATACGAATTTTCCAACTGTAACTGTAGCCTCCGTCCTCCCGCCTCACCTACCTCACATTTTTGGCCAGCTCGTGCGTGCCATGGCCAATTGGTAATTGGTGTAGGTTGGCTTGGTCATTTGTGTGTAAGTCTAACTGGTTTTTGGTTGCCATTCGATTGCTGCCCCTCATTTGCATATTTTAATCGTCAGGCAGCCTTTTTGCCAGTTTTCAGCTGCCTTTTATTTATTAAACTAATTTATTTACTTTAACTTTAACTATGCGCAAAGTAGCTCAGCATTCTGGCTGAAGAAAAGAACAGATGCCCTTTGTTTAATGAAAAAAAGAAGCTACATACAAATTTAATAAACAACGCAGCGAACTCAGTCAGAGATCCTTGAGAATGTTGCCATTTGCCTCGTATACCTTGTAAACATAAAGGCAACTGACATTCGCTATTAAGTTTGCCACTCACTACGATATTATTTAAAATACAATTAAAATTACCCACTCAATTAAATACAAATAATATATTTTAATAATAAATAATAATAAATAAAATCTAGAATAAGCAACTATTCAATAATATTAATATTACTAATAAAAATCACAAATTTTTGATCATAACTGTCAGGTGTCTGGCAAAATAACTTAGACAAAAGGCTAGATTACTGAATAAAAACGTATATTAAATATATTATTTGATTTACGACTTTATTTAAATTTGTCGGAACAACATTAGATCCTATCCACATAGAAACAATTAATTTGCTTAATGTTTATTTTTTCCGTCACTTTTGGGAGCACATAAAAATGTATATCACAATAATTATATTTGTTGAATTAAAAAAACCTCGTAATATTTAGCTATTTATTGTTAATAAATTATTTATTATTATCCCACTAATTCTAATTTATTTTCTAAATAAAAGTAAATATTGGAATATTTTAACTGAATGAATTATTCTTTTTATTATTTGCTTTTTAAATTATATATTATAATATATTTTCATGTTATATTATGTTATTATTATTTGAATATAATTTTCTTTTTAATATAACATTACTTATTTTCATTACTATGCCACAATACGATTATATATCTTTCCATTTTCATATCTTTCCATTGGTATTTATTGTACATACAACTCATAAGCACAACAGTACGAAAATATAGGGTATACTGAAAACTGTTGGAATCCAAGCAGAATACTTGTATCTTGGCTCTTCCTTTTGCAGGACAATGGTAGCTGGGACTGAGGGGCAACTAGGGGTACCGAAAAAAATATAAAACAAGCAAATAAACTTTAGGCAAAAGTTTTGCCAACTTTTGGCAGTCAGTTGGCGCATTTTAAGTTACGGCAATCGACACGAGATGGCGAACGGCGGGTGTGAAGTGATGGGGGGAGTTGCCGGAAAGGGGAACTGAGAAAGAGGGAGAGGGAGGGAGGTGAGGGAGATGTGGAAAGTGGAGAACTGGCGCAACGAGACAAAAGCTTAAAACCACAAAATTCTCAGTTACAGCAGAGTTTCCAGCTGCCAGTTTAAAGCAGATGTTGCCCTAACTTGATTTTTAGAAACTAGGAAACTCACCTGGCCAACAAATTGAGTTTTGCTCTTCGAAGTGATATTCCTAAGTTGTTGTTGTTATTGTCGTTGTTGTTGTATGTTGTTCCTGGACAGTGTCACGCACAATGCCAATGGTAAGACCACCCGCAAAACATGGCCCAAAACTTTTGGCCACGTGACCAACTGGATAAACCGGAACTTCCTCCGTTAACCCCGTAAAAACACACACACGCACACACACACACACAGACACTCCTAAAAACTAAAAGACAGCAAAAGCACTTGCAATAGTTGTTGTTGTTGTTGTTGTTTACACGTTTAATGTATGCCAAAAAAGGAGAGCAGAGCAATTAAAGTGGCCAGTGGCCAGTGGCAACTGCTGTGTGTGGATGTAGATGGATGTAGAGAGGGGAGTACGAGAGGAGGCGAGGCAAACACCTTGTTGAGCTATATCAGTGACTGGTGGCGTATGGTTATTATTTTTGTTTCTCTTTCTTTTGCAATTCTCAACACCGTTTGACGTTTCGCGACAGAGTCGAAGGTGAAGCAAAGCAAACACGCAAACAACATTTCCCCTTTAACCGTTAACCGTTAACCGTTAACCATTAACCATCGAGCATCAAACTTTCAATCATTATCCGTTCACACGCGAGACAACTTTGTGATTAGATATTTATGAATGCCGTTTAGCATTTGCATTTCTCATATTGCTGATTTTCAGTTTTGATTTGGATCTTCAACGATTACGGCGTCGTCGACGAATTTCGATTACGAGGCAACGCGAATTGTGACCGAAACAAGCGTCAGCATTTTTGCACACGTTCAAAACACTCCGACGGCTGAGCTTCAACTAATGCTAAAACACACAACAGCCGCTTCGTTGAGCTTCGCTGGGACACGAGGCACGAAGTTTGAGAAACGACAGCGCCACAATTCGACATTGTGACAGGACGACAACGCACGAAAACGACGAAAACGGGTACAATCACGAAGGCAATTGCCGAACACTCGTTCTGCTGAATACGAAGCTCGGCCACATGGAGAAGAGCAACAAAGAGAGCAAGAGCTCGAGTCACACATATAAAAGAGAGCGGAGCGGCTGTTTGATGAAATAAAAGCTTTCGGTCTAACGGAAAACGAAATCAAACGCGGCGCAACAGGAGAAACTATGACTACAAGTTACATTTAGAAAGCAGTTTGCTTATTAATAATAATTATTACTCTACTGATTACTTCAATGACATTTAAAATGAAATGATATTTAGAAAAATCATTCGACAAATTGTTTATAGAATCAAATTTCTTGCCTTTTCCCCTTACACATGTTTTTGCTCTTTCACAAACCAAAAGCGCCATCTATGTGTGAGCTCAGCATACTGCAAGTATAAGTGCACGTTAAATGGGCTGAAATGGTTTGTGTCTCAGCTAAATGTATCTAAGTGTGAATGAAGCGAGTTTCGAATTCGAAATTCGGCCTTTTTAGCTAAGTTTTTATCAAAATTATGAATTTGTTGTTTAATTTAAATATTACAATTTTAAAAACTTTTTTAATTTATGAATTAAAAAATACAAATTATTTAATTTCATTCAACTATCAGAAATCTGTAGGAAGTGCGTCTGATAAATGCGAATAAAGTCTAATTATAAGTTATAAGCACTTAAAACCAATGCATTCAATTGGCAGCCAATTAACTTGAATATTTTATTTGCCCAACTCGCACTTGAATTCCACAAGACTAACACATGTCTATCAATTCTGTGCTTGTTTATTGCTTTCACCACCCCATCCCCTCCCCCCATTATTCCACTCCCTTTTCTCCCTTCTCGCTCACTCGCTATTTCAACGATCCTGCAATCACTCAAAGTTGAAACTGTCATCAAGTTTCTCGCAAAAGTCTAAAAAATTGATAAAAAAAAGGCACAACAAGTACAAAAATGTACTAGATAATAAGGCTCTACAGCAATATACCCTGCACTTAAATTATAATAATAATTAAGAAATTAAAAATGAATACTCTAAATAATAGCAATTAAAATAAATAGTTATTATTATCAGATTTCTATTATATTTTTAAAACACAATTTTACCTTAAATTATTATTTAATGTACTTTTTTATGTGGATCAAAATATGAGTTAAAATCCATTTGTGTAATAATTATTTAAAATACAATTTGATTCATCTGAGATTTCATCATTCGGTCAAATAAATGAATTCTTAATTTATAAAAATATATTTAAAATTCTCAAACCAAATGATTTTATTGGCGTTTCCTGAAATTATCAGAATTCCCCTCTGTGTCAGTTCTGCGCGCACGTCATTACAGGGTATCAAAAGGAAACCAGAAAACGAATTGCAACAAAATGCTCAAACACACTCAACAAAATTGACTTAAATAAATAAATGACATAAAAACAAAGACAAACACATGCACTTAGAGACGTAGACAAGCAAAAAGGGGGTGGAAAGAGGGCAGAGGGGGGAGGGGGGTGCCAAAGGGCAAGCTGAGCGGACACACACCCACACAAACACACACACATACAAAGTGCATACCAAGAATGCACAGCGAGTAAATTTACAGCTGAGAAATGGGCGGAGACAGTTCAGAGTTAAAGGAGTGTCAACCAGGGGGAGGGGTGGGGAGTGTCTAAGGAGGAGGGGGGAGCTGTTGTTGTTGTTAGCTTGTTTGCAACATTTTCATTTCATTTGATGCAGTCGATGCGATGCAAGTTGGAGAGTGCGCAAAAACAATGACAACATTTAGTAGCTCATCCATTTTCATTTGTATTAAGCAAAAGCCAAAAGTGCCCCAAGTCGCACGACTTTTTCGAGTCACTGTCAGTGAATACGCTTTAGACAAAGCAACGGGCATTACTCAGCACACAGTGCACTTGCATTGCACTGCATTGACAACAACAACTAAAAGAGCCCCCTCCCAATATCGAACCCCTCAACTCCTTGCTACTTTCTACTTCCTACTTTCTCCTTTCTCCAAGGAGCTGCCACCTTGCATCCTGATGCTCGTTAGCGCAGCTGCCGGGAATTTATCTTATTTTTCGTGCCACTCACTCGCTATTTATTCCGTTTGTTGTGTTTTATTCCGCTTGATTCTTTTCACCATTTTCTCTTGGTTCCACTTTTGGCATATTGGACATATTGTTAGCCAAGTGATCGATGCAAATTGATGCGGATTGTTAATGGAATTTAAAGTAGCAAAAAACGTTATCTCATGTTGATTTCTGTTCTTGTCCTGCCAACTGACTAACTATATATGTACTATGTCTTTGTATATTATGTATTAAGATACATACATGTGGCCCTGATATTCGGCAATTACAGTGGGGTCATTGCTCATTTTGCTTTGCATAAATCGTAACTTTTGAACCAAATTAGATAATCGAATAATTTAAATGTCACATGATAGATAACTCTTCAGCCTATGAAATAGGTGTTCAAGTAAAGTGCCACGCCCCCTAGATGCTTACTTATGGGCTATCAAAGTTGAAATTTGTGAAAAAATCGTTTTTATGGCACTAAAAAAAAATATTTTTTACAATTTTAGATTTTTTTTGTTTTATTTTTAAGGGTTTTTACATTTTAAAATTATTATTCTCTTTCCGGTGTGAATTATAAGAATTGCATATTTCGACCTAACTCCTATGGCATATATATGATTAAGTAGTCCGATTTCAACCAATCTGACATATTATGAATATGGGGTGGTCTTATACATCCAGACCAAATGTGGTTCAAATCGGGCCACGATATCATATAGCTGGCATAGGCACAATCGGTCGAACTATGCAATTATGCCGCGTGTTTTTATTGTGAGGTTGCGCTAGTTTTTTTTTGATTTGACGTAAAACGGTGCAAATTCGTGCGGACAAAACTATATACGTTATTTTGAAAAATGATTACTGAAGCGTTTTGAAGTTAATGTCCTTCTAAGTCGACCTTTTTTTATTTTTTTTTTTTTAACATGCGCCAGCCTGTTGCATGGAAACATACAGGCACAAATTATTCGAGTGTACTCCACATTTGGTTCTAAGAAAGTTACCGATTTACGCAAAGCCAAAGATAAGCATACGGCCCTCACTGATAAGTACAAGTTCGCAGAAGTAACAATCACGTAGTGCAGAAAATACAAAAATTTGCATGTAAGCCGTACTCGAAATTTTTAATTACAACCCGATCTTAGTAGGTAAATTGGTTTAACTATTATAAATATTAGCCTGGCAGTCGGCTATACTAGTGGAGTATCTAAGTTGGTTCGGTATCAATGAGCGCCGGGCTGAAAAATATTCGTTTTCACCGCTATAATACACCTGCAAAATACATAGGAACAATCGGGTGAAAATAACCTTTATCTTTTTTGTTTCTGAAGGTATCTGAACCAAACTCACAGATTGTATGTTTAGGACTGTCTCTTACTGTACGTCAAAATATGGTCACCATATTTCCTTGGTCCTGAGGTCTAGTTGTTCAGACAAACAGGCCGGTAAAATTGTTGCCTTTGGAGCTCTGCAATTCCAGCGCAAATTATCCAATTCCTGTCCGTTTAAGCATCCTCGTCCCACGTTGATTATTCAGTCGTAAAGGAAGCAATCTAGCTTC
Organism: Drosophila suboccidentalis; assembly: GCA_037043435.1. Lineage (NCBI taxonomy): Eukaryota > Metazoa > Arthropoda > Insecta > Diptera > Drosophilidae > Drosophila > Drosophila suboccidentalis. The sequence continues at coordinate 134,061 of JBAMBK010001423.1, forward strand.
AAGAAATGTTCCGCGTTTAATCTTTACTGATGCTCTATTTTAACGGAGTTGCCAATATTGACATATGTATACAAGAATAATATAAATATTAATAGAGTCTCATAAATCTGGTTATAGGTATTTGAATTGCTTAACATAGATATTGGTTAAATGAAGGCAATAAGTTAATTGTAAGCAATCGTTAAAGGGTTCTTGAAATCGGTCCTCGAACCGAACCGAAATCTTGCTATGTTTCAGCCATCGAACCGAAGAAACTCCAAGCTTTGTAAAAATTGAAAGGAAAGTGAAAGTGACAGAAAAATGCTTTAAATAATGCAATGCACTCGGAAAGGTTTATTTTACAACAAAAGAATTATTGCAACAAATATTACAAAAAGGGAAAATATGGAATAATTTGTACTTGATATATTGTATTCCATCAACTCAATTCCAACTCTGGTCTGTTACAATGACTTTGTGGTCTTTGTAATTGTCCAGGAAACTATCCTTCCAATTTCCAGTAAGACAGCCACCTTTGCAGGCACAACCAAATAGATTACATCCTCCGCGTCCACAGAATGTGCCGACCTGAGCCCTACCATCGGCACAGATAGTGATGGTGCAGACATGTGTGCCGCTGTGACCTCCAGCATCGGCGCAGGTTCCTCCCTCTACGTGATACCCCAGAGTCATAGAGTCACGACAACATTCCGCTTGGACATCTCCGAAGTAAGCCAAAGCACAGGCAATCGCCAGCAGGAAAGCAGTTAGTCTCATCTTTGTAGCTGGTCAAGAACTGTTGGGAATCCAAACAAACTGCAAGGTTTTTATAGCAGACCGTGGTCAGCAATGCTTACAGGTTTTAATTGAATGATTACACATATTGATAAGACATTTGTTGATCACTTTTGCCGATATCTTGTGTGTGCATTCATTTGTTAATATTGACATATCTAGTAAGCCCGCGGGGAAGTATTTCTTAAGATCAATAATTATATATATAGCACTTAGCTGTGTTTACCGCTGTACTGATTGAGATCATTTCTAGTTGGTTTCTATGGAATTGCTTTGTATGATCTAATATATTATATATTGTTTTAAACTCTACTATATGTTTGATATGTTTGACTTTTCACTTTTACAATAAACTCAGAAAAGATGTAAAAATATGTATTTCATTGGTCTGCAACAAATATTCAAAGATTTTGATGGCAATTGTTTTTAAACGCGACAAACCGAAATGTCAGTGAGAGAAATTTAATTTTTCGTCGGACTCAAATTTCAAAAGGATTAATAACTATTGGCACATGTTTTTATATTCAATTTAAAAAAATAAATTTTATTTTAAAAATTATAAATTCTAAAATTCTAAATCTAAATTCAACAATTAATCCAGTTAATAGAAACTAGAAATTTTTGTTTGATAATATTTACCTTGTGGGTTAATAAGGCCGATGTGGTTCATTTTTATCAGTCCGCGCTAGTGACGAAAGCAGCACGAAGGATGCGAAGGCGACTATCAATATTTACAGGAAGAATGGAAAATTTGCTATGACTGTCCGATCAGGTCGAGTTATACCGATCAAAAGGTATAAATTTAACTAACAAATGTGCATACTAAGACTTTTGAAAACTCAAGTGGCTCGTGAGATAAACAGGTGTAAGTGGAGAGGGTTAATGTTTTGCCCTCTCCACTTACACCTGTTTATCTGTTGCAGCGGATGGGGCCGTTTTAGCCCTTTGGTCAACATTTTAATTTTGTAATATTTCTAATAAAAATGTGTAATTTGTGAAAACATTTGTCACGAAGTTTTGACAGACATTTGCTAGAGTTGTCGAGTAATATTTATATTCTCGCACCAATTAGTTTTAAATTTAGTTCTAAATAAAATCAATTATATAAACAAATTAAATTATACAAATCAAAACGGAACAAAAATTAAAATCTTATTGTTCTGCAATAATAAACTGGATAATATAATCTGAGAAGGTGTCAACCCTTAGCCTAGCCTAAGAAATGCCATTGTCAGCTCTAAAAGCTCTTTGTATGGTAAAAGACTAAAGGGAAGGGAGCCTACAGTACCAAATGCTTTTCTGATCTTTTGTCAAGCTTCAAGCAGATTTCCTCGAGCTTGGTCCTTCCAAATGGCACAGAAGCTCAATTCTTTTGCAAGTTGTTGATCTTTATAAACAATAATATCCGAGCCATAAGAAGTCCGAATTGACTTAAATTCAAAAATCATTGCATTATTTATGTATCTCTAAGTATTACTTTTAATGTCATTATCTAAATAAGTGAAATAAATCTGAGCCTTGAAAATATATTCAATATAATAAAATATGTTTCTCTTCTTTAGCTTGGTTAAAAAATCTTTAAAGAAATCTCATACCAAATTTGGTCAGAATGTAAGAGACAGTCCTTAAAATACAATCTGTTAGTTTGGTTCAGATATCTTCAGAAACAAAAAAGTTTTTCATACTAAAGGTTATTTTCACCCGATTGTTCCTATGAAAGCTTAAGAATATGGTAGTCTGATTTAAATGAAACCTTACCAAATTATGTATAGTAATAAAATATTGGCATCTAGTAAATTTTGTAGAGATATCTTTAAAAACAAAAAAGTTTTCCATACAACAACTGATTTTTTTTCTTACAAATGGCTTGGGGTGACCTTTGACCCGGTTTCGGGAATAGTTGTTCCTAATTAACTACTTCTTTAATGAATTTGGCATTTCATTGGCATTGAATAAAAGTAGTGCTAGTGAAATGTCATTTCAGTATTTATTAAAAAAAAGGAGTGCTAATGAAATTTTATTTAACTACTTAGCATTGGAAAAAGTAGTGCTAGTGAAAAATTTTATTTACTTTTAATTTTCAATGCCAATTACAAATTTTTAATTAGCATTGAGTAATTATAGAAAAACATATTTTTAAATAAAATTAATAATTATTTTTTTTGAAAAAATTATAAAAAATTTGGAAAAATTAAAAAAAATGTAAAAAAAAATTGTAGAAAATTGTTTTTCCAATAGTTTTCCCGATATACGACATATTTGTACGATAGTATTATTCGATAGTTTTATACGATAAATTTATACGATAGTTTTATAAGATAGTTGTATACGATAGTTTTATGCAGTAGTCTTGTACAATAATTTTTATACGATTTATTAATTCGTTATTTATTCATGCGTTACGTCACAGCTTAAAAGTATGCTTTTGAAATTAATGATGTTGTGAAGTCACATCTTAAAAGTATGCATATACAAAATTTTTTTTATAAAATTTATAGTAAATTATTAAATTACATAAATGAATATCAAATCAAGTGCCTTTCCTGCATAATATCCTTTTTTTCCACTTTTAATGCATTACTAAATTACTAAATTACACTACTATTATTTTGACCGCCCATTTTTCAGACTATTACAAGAAATATATTGCTAGGTCGAAAAATAATAACTGTTCACTATCTTTGATTTCACAGATGGATTTACAATATAATAACGTATCTTAAAAAAATTAAATATAAAATTTGCATAAATTAAAAGTATTTAAATTTTGAGTTTTTGTAAGTTCATTGCAAGCACTACTATTTTTTTGACCGCAGCTGTATATGTATCAGCGCTTGCGCTTATAATTCTCAAATGGCTTAGGCTTAGATTCAATGAGGTAAGTATAATGCAGTGGAGTTGGTTAAAAATCAATTGTGAAAATAGTTTAAATGGATAGTGCAAGTGAAGTAAATTAAGTTTTTGAAGACAATAGCATGAGTGCAAGTGAGCCGCCAGCAGCACTCGGAGAATGTAGTGATCCGCCAGCGACATTCAAAGCGTTCAGTTTAAGTACAAGAGAACCGCCAACTGAATTTGACGAAAATAGTAATCAATCTATGATTAATTCGTTCTCAAATTGCTCGTAAGTAGATTGACTTTTCTAGAGATGTATAACGATATTTATAACATTTTTTGTATATATGTTTTTTTAATTCACATCGACAAAGTCAGACGAAAAAAAAACAAAATTGTAAATATGTAAAAATGGAAAAATTAATTTAGCTACATAATTAAAATAGTTATCATATAGTTTTTTATTAATATTCTTTCTCAACTTTGATATTAAGAACGATTTTTTAATGAAAAACTATTTGATATTTAATTTAATATGATAGCTAAACAAACACCTTCTTTTCCAATGTTACTTATTTACAATTTTATTTTTTTATCATCTGACCTTGTCGATGTTTAATAAAAAAACTAGTCGGCGGTGCTACAGTCGAGCATACTCGACTGTCGGAGACCCCGTACTCACTATGCAAAAGCAAACACTGCTTAAAATAAAATATTAAAAGTCGCTACATATACAATATTTAAAATATTTAAATATATATAATTTTACTCAAATATATTAATGATATATTTACATTAAACATATAAATGATTTTTTAAAGCACATCATCCAATTTAACAAACACCTTAAATAAATGCACAAAATAAATTAATTTAAGCACTAGAGTCTCGCGATAAGTGCATTTACCACATCTCTTAATAATCAACGAAAAAAAAAAAAATATTATATATTAACATTGAATTAATGTAAAAATACAACATTCATAAAAATGTCTGGAAAAAATTAATAAATCTTAAAAAAAAAACATCTGTCCAAGCCGGTCTGCTAATAAAAAACAATTTTTAAAAAAATTGCCTACGCTAGGAGTTGAGCCCGCGACTCCCGAAAATTGCAAATTTTATGGAAATTTGCCAAAATGTAGATCTGTTAAGACTACAGCGATTCTTTATTTTGCAGCTAAGATTTCTGCCAACACCCTTTTAAAATTGAAAAGAATTAAAGGAAACCTTTGCGGATCATCTTCTAACAAATAAATTGAATTAAAAATATTTGTCTGTGCCGGAACTTGAACCCGGAATCCGAACTGAGAATTTATGCAAAAAAACGGAAAATCTACACATTGCGCCACTGGTGGACTTATAGATTTCATTGTTACTGGACTGTAAATCAAATGTAATTGTTATCTAGTTGTGATTGTTGTTGTTGTTATTGTTGCTGATAAGGAATGGCAAATATAGGAGAATTTAGTTGCTTAATTTCTTGGCTGTTTATTATCCGATCGCGAAACTTACAGCAAATATGGAGAATAATGTTATCTTCATCTATGCTTAATAAGGAATGTCATAAATAATTAAAAAAAAAAATTTTGGCACTCGGCACATTGCGCTAAAATGTCTTAATTTTCATACCAAATAAATCTCACTATTTTGCGCAGTGCCTAATGCAAAAATTTTTTTTTTTATTATTTACAGTCGAGCTTCCCTAACTCGAATTTTCTCTAACTCGAACAAAACGAGTGGCAATAGCGTTTACTGAGAAAATTTCACGCAAATCTGCTTCCGTATTTCGAACTTCTATAAGTCGAATTTCTCCTTAACTCGAACAAAAATATTGGCCCGTACTTCCGTAAGTCGAATTTTTCGGGAAAATCCCCAATAAAGTTAGAATTTTTTTTTGTTTCTGTTTTATGCTTTTGTTACCGGCTCTTTTGGATATGTAATAATTAACATATGGTGATGCAATATGATAGAATATTGCATCAACAATTATTTAGGCTTGTGAAATTGCTAAAGGAAATATGTTCGTAATGTACTTCTTTGTCGGCGCATCAGCACAAGATTATTTACCATGGCACCAGGACATGTATTAAAATGTTTATCGCTTTAAGAAATATTTAAACTTATTTGTTAAGAAATTCGAAACTGCACCCAAAAAAATTTAAGTGACTGATAAATATGGTATCTCATCGATTACAGATTTCATTATACATATTAAAAAATGGAAAATTAATTATGATGTCATTAGAACCGGAACATTCTTCTTCTACAGCAAAAGAACGAAAAAGCAAATTTTTGAGAATATCGACAGGTCTTCAAAAAACTGGATTTTTTTTTTGTTGAAAATAACAAGAAAAGTTATCAATTCTGAAATGTATTTATGAATGAATGAAACTGTACTTTCTTTTAAAAAATTTAAAAAGAAATTCCCTAACTCGAAGTCTCTATAACTCGAACATTTTTCTTGGATAATGGTGATTCGAGTTAGGGAATTAATTATTCGTCACAAAATTGGATATCAGAAATTTTGGGGCATGAAAAGGTTTTTGTCACTAGACTTTTACCTTACAGCTATGCTTAAAAGCCCTTCAAAATACCTTTCCAACGATATATAGATCACATCTGCAGCTTCTATCGTTTGGATACTGTGCTGCTTTCGTCACTAGCGCAGAATGTCGTCCGCAGTGATAAGTCCCTTGCCTATGACTGTAGGAGCAGATTGAAGTTGACCCTCCCGAGATTTTTCGCGTAAGAAAAACTGAAAAATCACATGGCATGTCCTAGTCAAAATAAAAGTACCATTAAAAGATTACGAGTGCCTTATCATCTTTATCAGCTTGTTGCAAATGTCAAGCTGCGTTTATTAGCAATAGTTAAAAATTATTTTCATGTTGAAAACGGATTACTTTTTTAGTTATTGTGATTTAACGGATAGTGCCTTGATGCACGCTTGGGTGTTATAGGGTTAACAAAGTTTATTTACTTGATATTTCCCGTCACCACCACCACCTCTGGTCCGTTACACTGACTTTGTGGTTTCTGTTATTGTTGAGGAAACTCTCCTTCCAATTGCCAGTGATGCAGCCATTTCTGCAGGCACAACCAAAAATATTGCACGATCCGCGTCCACAGTAGTAGCCCTGTTGAGCCTTACCATCGGCACAAATATTGATGGTGCAGGAATTTCTGCGGAATGTCAAGCCTTTACCTCCAGCGTCGGCGCAAGTTCCGCTATCTATGTGATACCCCAAAGTCAACGCGGCACGACAACATTCCGCTTGGACATATCCAAAGTAAGCCAACGCACAAGCAAAACCCAGCAGGAAAGCAGTTATTCTCATCTTTGTATCTGGTAAAAAACTGTTTTAAATCCAAGCAAAGTGCAATGTTTTTATAGTGCACAGTTTTTGTATCAGCAGTGCTTAGAGGCCTTATCAGTTGTACTCCAATGATTACGCAACTTAATAACAACATTCGTTGGTCCCTTTATGACTTTATCTTCTGCGATAAATTTATTATACCTTTATAGCACTTAGCTGTGCTTACTGATTGAGATTATTGTATATGTTTTCTTAGAATTTTTTGTATTATGTATTAATCTTCTAAAAATAACCTCTTAACGTAGTGACAAAAACATTTCATGCCTCAAAATTTTGAGATATCCAATTGTGTCAAACGATACTAAATTGTACAGTTTGTCAAGAAACACTTTACACACCCTAAAAAATGAAATATTTTGACATATAATAAGAAAATTATAGCTTATTATATATATTTGGAAAGGTCATTTAATGGTGCAAAAATTTTCTTAACCCATGAAGTACCCATTGAATATTTTGAATTTTTGCAAAAGTCTACTTTTTCAACTTTTTTCCTCGATTTTAAAAAAAAAAAAATGTTAATGCAAAAAAAATCTTGAAATAATTCTAAGAGTAACTGCAAAGAAAAATTTCCAAAAATATTTTTGCTAGTATTTTTCACAATTAATTTTAAAAATCCTAAAATTGACTATTTTAGTTCCTTTTTCCTACTTTTCACACAAAAAAAATCATAAAAAATTCTAGTAAAGAGATTTTTGGAATTTTTTTGCAGTCACTATTAGAATTGTTTGAAGAATTTTTTTGCATCCAAGCATTTTTTGTTTGAGCCCTAGGAAAAAAGTCAAAACAGTAGACTTTTACAAAAATTCAAAAATTTCAATAAGTACCTACTGGTTTAAGGAAAGTTTTGTATCATTCAAACGGAATTTAAATGACCTTTCCATTGATGCCAAACTTAGCATAAAGTAAGGTCAAATAACGAGTAGTAGTAGTAACATTAGTTTTGTTAAAATACTTTATCCGACGACTGCACACTGGACGGAAAGCCCGATTTTTTGGCATAAAGTCCAAAAAGTCATAAAAAGCTTTTGTGATTTTGATTTTATATATTGAAAATAGATATTCCAAATGATAAATGAAACAGGTAGAAAAGTGTTGAAAAGTTTAACCCAGTGTTCGTGAATTGTGGAGTAGAACTAGTTCCCTGCCAATCTGTGCCAAAAAGTAAAAATGTCTCGTTTTGAATGAAAATATACAGTTTAAGATAATAATAATTATCATTGCGCAAATTTGCGCGTTTTCCGGAATATTGAATGTATTGCAGCTACTTTTGTCTTCAGCAATTTTCAGTTGCTCGAAGCATGGAGCAACAAGAGGACAGAAGAGGCAATATCTGAGTGGATTTTCGGTCAAGTCGGATTGGATGATGATGACATAAACACGAGAGCCAAAATTAATCAAAAAGCCAAAAGTTTTCACAATTACGTGCGAAAATATTTGCCAAAATGTGGCCGAAATGTTTTCAATTTGAAAATTAAGCATTTACAGTGGCTTTTATTCAAATCTTTAATTAAACTGGGCTCTGAAAGACATGCTACACATTTGCAAAGTAAAATGGCATGTCCCCATCTAGGGTATTAATACTTATTAGATGTTTTTCATACTCATTAGATGTTGCAGACTTATAATAATGAATAAATTAAAATTTTTTTGAGAAATTTTTTTTTTTTTTTGTTCATTAGTATATTATAGTAAAATAAATTTAAATATTATTTTGTGATAAATTTTGAGAAGCAGTTCATTAAAAATGAAATCTGAGAGCTTAAAATCAAAAAATTACTACACTGAAAAAAAAGACCACTTTCTAAAATCAAGGACATTCATGAAATGTCTTGAAATAAGAAAGCTTAAGACCAAATTACTAAATCTAAGCATAATCATCTTGAAATCGTAAGTTCTTAATATAAGAGCAAAATTCTTAAATTTAAATATTTTGTTCTAATATAAGACCATTTTAAGACCAAATTACTAAATCTAAAAATATTATTCTAAGAATCTTAAGTTCTTAATATAAGAATACAAATCTTAGATCTTAGATCTTTTTCTCTTAAAATAAGAACAAAAATCTTAAAATTTTGTTACTTGTTGAGGCTTATAATTCACAACTGGTTCTGGCTTCTCAAAGATGGCATTAGGCTTGGATCGCTGGTCAAGTCAGCACAACGGTGCTGATGATAGAGATTGACATCTCTTGAAACAGCTCTACACCGAGCCAAGTGCAAGTGTTTTGTTTGTTGTTTAGTGTCATATTGACATTACTAGACCTCAAGTTAACTGAAAATTACTTCATTCTAATTAAAATGTTAAGAAGCTTTATCTTTATTTGAGATTATTTGTCTTGAGCATCAAAACTTTTTGGTCTATAAATAAGAACATATAATCTTATACAAAATAAGTTTTATTATACTAAGATTAGTGGTCTTGAAAATATAAGAATTTATAATCTTGAAAATGAACTTGGTCTTAATTGAAATGTTCTTAGAATCAAGATGGTTTTCTTACTTCAAGATTTTCATGTTCTCGCCAATTTTAGATAAAGTCTAGTCCTGAGACCAAAATCTTATTTTAGATCCTTTTTTTTATCAGTATACTTCACAGCTCTTTATAGGGGCGGCTTCAGTGGGCGTGGCCCTATCTGTTTCAAATTTTAAACAATTACTACACACACTATTACTAAGAACTGTACGAAGTTTCAACTCTCTACCTTAAGGATTAGACTTTATGCCAAAAAATCGGGCTTTCCGTCCAGTGTGGACTGTAGGTATGAAAGCATCATAAAGAGTGCGAAAGGCGACTAGCAATATAATAGCATAGTAAGTATAACAAATGCTCAGTACCCGCATTTGCGCAGCTTTTCGAATGAATCACCATAATAAATATACATACACTGACGAGCAAACTGTAACATTAGTTCAGTGTTCTCACTTCTACGGTCTATATCTTCTTTCCTATTTTGTGTATACCAAAAATCTTAGTCTTGGTTTGTAAGGCATTTTCTTTACTATGATTTCTAATAATTTGAAGCTATTTGATAGGCCAGAAGAAATATGCCGAAGCAAAATGTAAATAAAGGCAAATGTTACAGTTTTGCACTTCGGTTATATTTTAAACAGATATTTTTTTAAATAATTTTTTAATAACTTAAGCGATTTAGCGTACTTTGGGAGTATCGTTGCACCAAAGCAGGGGGAATAGCTCCATCATTCCTCTTGGAGGGACCGCATATTTCGCTAGCTGCGATTATACATGGCCACATAATTTTTTCAATAGGATTCATATCGGAAGATGGTGTTGGCCACTTCATGGACATGTCCTTTGGGTCATTATCTTACTGAAAAATGAATTTTTCAGCAACAAGACCCATTTTCCCGATGATTTCTGGACGATTCTGTTGCAGAATTATTAAAAGTTGTTCCTTTCGCGTTATTCCATCGACTAACACCAAGGGACCAACTCTATTTACATCAATACACTCTTAAGCCATAATGAACCGACACCTTGCTGACAGTTTGTCGGATATTACTTGGTGACTAGATTGTGGGATCTCTAGACGAATACCAGGAGCGTTGTCTGACTCAAAACGATTAATTTTTGTTTCATCTGACCATAAAACTTTGAAATTAAAATTTTTTCCAATTGTATTGGACTAGAGATCCAACAATCCAGTCACCAAGGAATGTGCGGAAAACCGTCAAGCAAGGTGGCAGTTTTATTTTGGTTTAAGGGTGTAATTAAAAAAATGGAGTGGGTACTTTGGTGTTAATCGATGGAAAAACGCCAAAGAAACAATATCTAAGCATTCTGTAACAGAATCTTCTAGAATTAACCGGGAATATCGGTCTTGCTACTGAAAAATTCATTTTTCAGTAAGACAATAACTCAAAAGACATGTCCTTTTGGTCAAAAAATGGATGTCAATACAAAAATTCCAGTCCATAAAGTGGCCACCACTATCTCCCGATATGAATCCTATTGAAAAAATTATATAACCATGTACTATCACAGTTGGCGAAATATGCGGTCCCTCTAAGCGGAATGATGAAGCTGTGGGAGAGGACAAAGGACGTATGCTCCGCTATTCCCGCTGCATTGGTGCAAAGCTACACCTAAAGTATGCTAAATCGCATAGGGAACTAAAAAAATCGAAAGGGCTGTGGATACATCATTAAAAATTATTTAAAAAAATATTTGTTGAAAATATAACCGAAGTGCAAAACTGTAACATTTTCCTTTTTTTACATTTTGCTTCGGCATATTTCTTGCAGCGCACCAAATGTTTTCAAATTTTCAGAAATTATAGTAAATTAAATTCTCAACAAAACAAGACTAAAATCTTTGGTATACACAAAATAGGAAAGAAGATACAGGCCGTTGAAGTGATAACATTGAACTAGTGTTACAGTTTTGCTCGTCAGTGTACATGCATATATCAATTATAATCTTTGTTTTGTAATAAATCGAGATAAAACTTTAAATAAGCGTCTACAAAAAAGGGTTACCCAATTCGAATCATAAACTGAACCTTGGCATTATTTACTAAAAAGAATAATAAAAATCGTAAAATCAAGTAATGATATTGATGGTTGCTCGAAGCAAAGCATATAACATTTCTGAACAGTCTTGTATTTATTTTTCCATTACTATTCATTGCCATTGTTACTCATAATTGACAACTAATTTATCTAGCACCTCTTTGTATGCTACAAAATTGTTAATAATGCTTTATGCATGTAAAATGTTAAAGAAACTTTATACTTATTTTTGCACGGATATGTTCTGTAAAAGATGCAGCTCTTCACTCGTGAAAACATGTGTTTTAATTAAAATCGTGAAAAAATAGGGACATTTCGTTGTGCCCTCAAGACCTTGGTAGTATGGGCTCCCCGTTCAGGACATTGATTTTGTGGTCTTTGTTATTGTCAAGAAAACGTCCAGTTGCCAGAAATACATCCTCCAACGCAGTTGCAACCAAGAATATTGCACGGTCCACGTCCGCAGTAGAAGCCATCCTGTTGCTTTCCATCGGCACAAATTTTGAGTCTGCAAATTTCGTACAAGTAAGGATGACCTCCAACAGCGCAGTCGAGATCCTCTAACCAATAATACAAGGTCATTGACTCGTGACAAGGCACTGGCAATCGCCAGCAGGAAAGTAGTTAGTCTCATCTTTGTGTCTGGATCGCATCTGCATACGAGTTGTACTGGGTATATTTTCTGGAATTACCCAAGTAGATAAGACCTTCTTTATGCAATTATCTAATGTTTGTATTAATTTTTTCATGGGCGTAGTCAGGATGCGAATTGGGGATGTGAGTTTCCAAATATTTCATCTGTTTCGAGGGACAACGATATGTCCCTAATTACTTCGTATTTTAAGTTAAAAACACGACCGAATTCGATTTGTTGTCTTGGTTTATTTGCCGGCTGATTTCTAAGTAGAGTTGAATTGCATCTTGTGCAGATCATCTGTGTGCCAAAATGAGTACAACATTATGCATTAACATTAACATTAACATTAACATGCATTAATTACAATATTGTTGCATACGCACAGGTGTTGCATTAATTAGATAGAAATGGACAATTAATATAAATGGCAAGATTAATATAAAACAATAAATACAAATGGCACAGAATTATATGCTCTGCTCCGAACAT